>VYZT01058133.1:210398-251515 GCA_013400735.1 Pomatostomus ruficeps | reverse complement strand
GCGGCCAGATGTTCACCACTGTGGTGGATATGTTCCTGGAGAGGCTGGTGGCGGCCGGGAGGTGAGGCGGGAGTCGGGTCGGGCGGGGCTGGGAGGGACCCCTGACCCCGGTCCCAACCCTGCCATGACCCTGGGCCCACCCGGAACCTCAGGAACGGCTCTGAGCCTGGCCCTGACCCCGGGCCCATCTCTGACCCTGACTCCAACCCCGCCGTGACCTCAGTCCTGATCCTGCCCTCCTCCCCCCGCGGTCTTGCAGCTACCAGAGGTTTGTCGACTGCTACCGCTGCTTCTACAAGCTGCAGCCCCAGCTGACCAGGAGCATTTACGATCAGTTCATCTCGCAGCTACAGGCGTCCATCAAGGTGAACGGGGCAGCGACCCGGGTGCCTGGGGGGCTGCGGAGGGGCTTAGAGTCTCCCAAAGGGACTTCAAAGTCCTGTGAAAAAGTGCCGAATGGGTTGATTTTAAGGGTAGCAAATATATTTCCTAAATGGCAAAAGCAGAAGGCTGAGGCTACTTTCCAGACCTCTCTGTCTTCCCCAGAAAGAGCTGGAGAATCATTCAGGTTGGAAAACACCGTTAGGACTGTCGAGTCCAAGCATTTCTGCAGCACTCCCAAGGCCACCGCTAAACCATGTCCCTGAGTGCCACATCCAGGGATGGTGATTCCCAGGGTGTAGGCCCTTCATCCAGGACAAAGCTGGAAGGACTTTGGACAGGGACCAAGAGTGACAGGGCAAGGGGAATGGCTTCCAGAGGGCAGGGCTAGATGGGATATTGGGAAGAAATTCTTCCCCATGAGGGTGGTGAGGCCCTGTCACAGGTTGCCCAAAGAAGCTGTGGCTGCACCATCTCTGGGAGTGTTTGAGGCCAGATTGGACACGGCTTGGAGCAACCTGGGATAGTGGAAGGTGGAGTGAGATGAGTTTTAAAGTGTCTTCCAACCCAAACAATGCCCTGATTCCACGACCGGTGAGGACTCACAAGCAGAGTGGTGCCTGTGTTCGTTCACTTCGGGTCCTGCTGAATCCCCATTGTGTCCTTCCATTGCAGGAGGAGATCCAGGAGGTGAAAAATGAAGGGAATCTAGAGGGACTCTTTAGTTCACTGGATAAGATCGTGGAGGAGGCAAAGGACCGGGAAGAGCCAGCATGGTATGGATGACCAGGGGTGGGGGCCATGTTCTTACAAGGGGAAAAGGTGGTTCCTGGACAATATTTGGGTGTCCTGTTGGCCTCTTGCTGCAAGGGAGGCAAAGCTCTGAAAGCTGCTGTATTTTTACAGCAATATTACTGGGTGTCACTGGGCCAAAAACACACAAAAATCAGTTTAATCTGTGCGTCCCTGGGTCCAGGATCCATTTCCATTTGCTTCCTTAGTGCAGGGAGGCCAGTGCCGCTGAGATGGGGGGACAAGCCAATTCTGACCAATCCAAAGAGCTGATGGGATGTTTGGGGCACAGCTCGGGTCCAACAGCAGAGCTCTCCTGGGTGCTCTTTGTGTCCCTGGCTTGGGGCCTCAGCAGATGCTGCAGGTGCCATTTGGCCACCTGGGAGACAGACTGGGGATTGTAACCAGAAACACCAAGATTTTGTGTTTCTGTGCTGAGGGCCTGCTCCAAGCCTCCACTTACGGCCAGGTTTGGGGAAAGGCTCCCTGTTCCCTTCAGTGGGGCTCCACACTGGGGTCCCTGCTCTGGCTGTCCTCGGTTCCCTGTGCCAGAGGAAACTGTGGGACCCGCAGAGCTGATCCCACCTGGCAGCAGTTCAGCATCTGGTCAGGCTGTGCAGGACTAATGCTGGGCAGGATCAGCTGCTCTGGCTGCTCCCCATCGTGCTGTGTCCCCAGGCGGCCCAGCGGGATCCCGGAGGAGGATGTCCGCAGCACCATGGTGCCATACTTATTGAAGCACCGCTCCTACCTGCGCAGAGTTCTCAGGGAGAAGGAGGAAGAGAACAGGAAGGTGGCCGAGTCTGTGCTGATGGGGAGGGACAGGATTGCAGAGTTGCAGCAGCTGATCCAGGCTCGCCATCAGGCCTGGCAGGTAAAAACAGATCAAACCAAACCAAACCGACCTCCTCCTCATAGCACCGACCAGTGGGGCCTGGAATGACGTTTAAATCCTCCACTTCTACAAGACTTCCCCAGCAGCCAAGTCCTGCTGAAATTTTAGGCCTGGGGAGGTGTCAGGTGCTTTTTTCCCTGTGCAGTGGGTGGGATGTGGGATGTTCCCAGGGGAGATGGGGGGGTTATGTTCCGCGTGTGCACGGAACAGCAGCGTGTGACACACTCAGCCCCTTTCTGTCCTGAGTGTGGCAGGGTGGGAGAAGCATCATGCTGAGGTGTGTGGGTCATGTTCTTTCCAGACAATCAGTAAAGAGCAACGAGAACTCATCACAACATTCCAGGAGCCCCAGTGAGGCTGCAGGATGTCCCATGGGCTCTGCTGGGACAGTTCGTCATCCCAAAGCACTGATGGGACTGGGTGTGCACAGAACCCAAACTGAGAATCACCCCATCAGGCCACTGGAGACTACAGAGGGACTGGAACGCCTGCTGGACTGACACAGTTTGAACAGATTTGGTGAAGAAACAAAAAAAAACTTTGGGATCTTTGGAAATGGATGGCAATTCCCTATTTTCTACTCAGCTAGACAGAGAGGAGAGTCACAAAGTGTCTGTGCTCTCATCTGCTCCGCTCAGTGCTGTGACAGGCGTGATTCCAGTTTCCAAAGCCAAATTTGGGGTTTTGTAGCTGTTTTAGCTGTGTGTTAGACAAAATTCGGTGCCTTAAACCCCAAGCCAGGCTGTGCCCAGGCCTGAGGAGCCCACAAGCAGGAGCACACAGCTGAGGGCGGCTTACAGCCGATGCTCCTGCCTGTGCTTTCAGGTTCATTCATTCTCGCTGTGCTCAAACCACTCCCCATCACAGATGTGGAAGCAGCTGCTGCACCAAGTTCCTCATTACCATTCGTTCTGTTCTCCCAAGTTATTTTCTAACCCTGCTCCCTTCCCAGGAGCCTGAGGTATCTGGGGCTCTGTGCAGAGGTTGGAAAGGCCCTGCCTCCACTTGTGGCCTTGTGGCACAGGGGTTTTTATGTGGAACCTTCTGGAGCCAGACTGGTTTTCCCCACCCAGGGTTGTGTGTTACTGCCTCATCGGAAGTTTGTGGGCTGGGGAAGCAAAGGCTCCCAGGATCTCCCTGGCAGACCCCCATCACCTGTGCCTCCAGCATGAACAGGTTGTTCCTTGGGGCTGAGCAGGGAATGAGGAGAGTCCCCCTGCATCTGGTGAGGACTGAGAGGAGTTCTGAGTCCAGCAGACACCAAGGGCAGCAGGTTCCGTGGGCTTCACCCTAAGGAGAGGCCATGCCCTGTGACAAACTGGGAAGCAGCAGTGACTGCTTGCACCACGCCCCAACCTCTGTTTGCAATTAGAGCCCTCGACAGAGTGGCTGCAACAGTTTCCCCTCTGCCTCCCCTTGCTGCCCTGGAATCTCAATAAATTGGGGCTGTTGTTCCCAGCTTGGCTCCTGCTGTGTACTTGGCCCGTGTACTCTGTACTTTATGGGTTTGTCTGACAAAGGCTCTGGTTCAGCAGTTGTATCCTCCCTCCGCCCCAAAGCCTTCAGTTCCGCTTTTCAAGACAGGGCTGGGATTTATAGGATTAAAAAGTGGTCAGGATCCCAAAGAGGAATGTTATTTGGGAGCTCCAACTGCCCAGAGCCGTCCTGGAGTTGAACAGCAGCAAACTGGGTGTGGGTGAGTGCTTGAGCACTGCTGAGGTCTAGGGGAAAGGAGGATGTGAAAGGACGGATGAATGAGAGGTTCTGCTGCTCTGGCTGCCCCACTTCCCTGCACAGGGCTGGAACCACATGTTTTTTTTTTCTCGTAAAGCCCCTTCGTAGGGTTTTTAGAGGTGCTGGACCTCTTTGGGGTCCTGCTTTTGGGAACAGCTGCTGTGGTGGCCACGCAGCATCTGCCCATGGCATGTGGCAGGGGGCAGCATAGACACCTGCTCACCCTCCTCTAGGGACACAGCACGACAATGGCACAAAAGAAGCCTGTGCTGATCCCCCGAAAGTGGGCCATCAAGTCCCCTCTGGCCTTGCACATGGCGGAAAACTCCACAGGTTTTGGCAGGAAAGTCTCCCCATGTCACAGAAGACAATGCTGGGACCCGGCAGTGGGAACTGGGACAGGGCAGTGGGTGACTGGGGAGTGTAGCGAGGAGCCTCCAGTGCCCCATCACCCATTCCAGTGGGGACCGGGTGCTGCCAGGCCGGCAGGGCTGGGCCCACTAACAAATCCCCCGTGGCCCGGGGCCATGCTTCCTCCCTTTGTGGGCTCTGGCTGGGCATGGGGGGACCAAGTTCATCCCAAACCACAATTGCCACCTCTGCCGGCAGCTCCGGCCATGGCGGATGTGCTGGAAATAACCCTGGTGGGTCCATGCCCCCCCTTGCCAAGGCCACAGGACTCTATAAAGGCACCCAGAGAACCGGGGATGTGCTCAGCCCAGCACAGGGAGGCACCATGAAGTCTCTCATCCTGCTGACGCTTTTGGCCCTGCTGACCCTTGGCCTCTGCCGCAGAGGTACGGGGGTGTCTGGGGCTGATGGGGACAGTGGGGGTGGTTTTGTGCCCTGGGAAGGGCTCTGGAGGGAGTAAAGGGACTGGGAGAAATTTGCTGAGGCTTGGGGTGGGGGGCACAGGGCTGGAACAGGGAGATAGGGAACAGAAGTCTTTTAGCAGTTTGGGGGGTCTCAGTGAGGGATCTGAGTCCCAAAAGGAGTGGGGTGAGAGCAGAGCCTACATGGGGCCTTCCTGAGCCCACCCACCCCTCCACGTCACTTGCAGCTGCCGATGACTCCACCAGCACCAAGGACTCTCCCAGTTCCAAAGGTGAGTGAGTGACTGCAGCTGCTCGGCCCCGCTCCCTTGGGAAGAGGGGGACATGACCCCCCTGACCCACTGCGCTGTCTCTGCAGCCTTCATCTCCAGACGTGCCAGCGCCGAGGTGGTGCAGAGACAGAAGCGGCATTACGGCTATGACAGGTAGTGCTTGGTCCTGCTGGGTGATGGGTCACGGCCCCCAGGTAAGGGGAGGCATGATGGCTCAGCCCCTCCCCAGGAGTGTTGAGCTCCCGTGGGACCTCCCAACACCCTCTGAGTCCCCCATTTGTCCCCAGCAGTGTCTATGGAGCCCCGCGGGACCCACTGGAGGCCAAGCGCGAGGTGTGCGAGTTCAACCCCGACTGTGACGAGCTGGCTGACCAGATCGGAATCCAGGAGGCCTATCGGCGCTACTATGGCCTCGTGTAGCCCCAGCCACCCCCTGCTGAGCTGTGGGGCAGGGGCTGAGCTCCCATAAACCCACGTCAGCCCCCCCTTTACACCTTCACCCTCTCACCCTTTCTGTTAGCCCTGGAAAGAAATAAATGCAAATGGTGGAGCTCGTTCCTTCCCAAGCTTGGGCCGTGGGTGGGTAGGAGGCTGCAGTGGATGTGCCCCATGTCACCCCACCCCACACAGCTGAGTACTCCCGATTTCCCTCCCTGTCCCCCATCCCGGCCCCAGGGAGGAGTAGTGCTACCATCCTCAGATCCTGCTCCTAGAATTGAGGAGCCCAGAGCTGCACCATCATTATTCCAGTTTAATTTAAAGCTGCTTCTCCGAAGCGTGGGGTTACTGGGGAACAGCAGAGCTGCTCCATGCACTCTGGGGCCCTGTGGTTCTGTGGTATTTCATCACAAACCACATTAATTACTCATTAACCTTGACACAGGTGCACACATGCACTGCTGGGTTCCCACATAAGATGACATATCATCCCTGCCCCAAATTCATGGAATCACTACTGGTTTGCATTGGAAGAGCTAAGGTACAGGCTGGGTGCAGAGAGAGGGCGGAGAGGGACACTGCAAGACACCCAACAGCAGGGCCCACCACAAAGAGGCTGCCAAGATGCTGGGTCCTCCCAGACTCTGCAGCCCAGCCCCTCACACACTGTCATGGGTCCCCCCAGTGCCCAGCCCCAGTGGGGATGCTTGGGGGGCAGCCAGAGCCACTGGGGGTCTGGGGCAAGGCCACAGTCACGGCACTGATGATGGCAGTGTTGCCTACAAGGGCCAGCCCAGCAGTGACGAAGGTGCCTGGGATCCCAGTGGGGCTCAGGTGGCCCCACAGCCAGGCCTGGCACATGCACACATCACAGAGGATGGACTCCACCTGCAAGGGGGTGCCCAGCACAGAATAGATGTGGAATAACTGGTGGCTGTGTCCTGCCAGGCTGAGACGCCATCACCCGGGTGTGCTGGGGCTCCTCATACAGCTCCTGCTGCAAGGGGCTGCTTTGGGGGCAGGAGACAGGAGCCAAAGCTGTGGGGAGCACTGGGGGCTGCTGCTCACTGGTGCAGTCGGAGCAGCCAGGCACAAGACACTTGGGCAGGTGGGATGTGAAGAGGAAGCAGTGAGTGCAAAGAGCAAGTGATGACAGTACCTGACCACAGCTTCACTCCAGGCACAGTCACACAAGCAGCAGCAGAGCTGTGGGAGGAGGGTGAGAGCCAGCAGGGAGCCCTCTGGAAGCACCCTGGGACCCCTGTGGTGGGGGGACCCGACTCTTGCCCTGGGCCACCCTGGCTACCTGGTAGGAGAGCAGGATGTTGTCATAGAGGAAGGGGCATATGAAAGCCACTGTGTGCAGAGCCTTGCTCAGCTGCGGACGCTCCAGCTTGGGGAAGTTGTGAAGGGGAAATGGGTGGGGGGGCACAGACCCCTGTCAGTTCCTACAGCGAGGACCCTGCAAAAACCTTGGCTTTGGGCCTGAGCAGGTGGAACCACCAAGAGGACCAAAAAGCTGAGAAGGAGGAAACCTCCTGCACCAGTTTCCTTATCCCAAACGCACTGGGAATAGCAAGAGAGGGCAGTGCAGATGACGCCATTTAAAACAGGCACAGGGACAAAGCAACAGTGCCAAACACCGCTGACCCAGGAGTGTGGCATCGTGTAGGCACCACACAGGCAAACGCAGCCTGCGACAGACACGGTTTCATGGGGCCTGCAGCTCCCTGTGCCTGCCCTGGCCCCACCCCTGTGCCAGCCTGTCTCTGCCGGGCCTCTCCCAGGCTGTAGAAGCTGAGGGCTCTGCAGTCACAGATGTAGCAGATGTGGAGGGCAGGCACCGGCAAGGAGCTGAAGGGGTGGGCACAGCTGGGGGCAGAGGGATAGGGGCAGACAAGCAGCAGGGAGATGAGCAGTGGCCAGTGGTGAGGCTCCCCCAGATCTCCAAGGGAGGATGAGAGCACCAGGCAACACCATGTGAAATGCCTGCCAGCACAGCATGTTAGAGGTGAGCTCTGTCCCTGTCCCTATCCCCATCCTTGTCTCCATCCCTTCCTCAACCCTATCGCTGTCCCTATCTGTGTCCCTAACCCCATCTCTGTCCCCGGCCCTGTCCCTAACCCCATCCCTATCCCCATCACCTGCCTTTCTTTGTCCCATCTCCATCCTCTTCTCATCCCCATCCCTGTCCCCATCTCCACAACTGCCCTTTCCCCCATTCCCATCCCATAATTTCATCACTCCCATCCTTGTCCCTGTTCCCATCCCAACTCCACCTCCATCACCATTCCTATTCCCATTCTCATCTCCATCCCTGTCCCCATCCTCACCAGATCGGCAGGAAGTGTGTCCAGATATTGACTGTCTCATTCATCATCTGAAAGGAGCTGAAAACACAGTCAAGGGCTGAGCTCTTGGGGTGCCAGTAGCCCAGCATGATCCCATCCTCTCAGAAGGACAATGGGGACAGTGAGGCTGCTCAGGGGACACCCCAGGGGGAGCAGAGCAGCCAAAAACCTGCTTTGAGATTGTGGTGAGTGGGGAAACTGAGGCAAGGTGGGCTGGGAGTATCTCCCAGCTGGAATGAGGTTTCATGGGGAGTCCACATGATTTCGCACCTTGGATGAGGGAACTGGGGGAAGAAACCTGGGGGCAGAGCCTCCGCCTCCCCCAGCCACACATACCCGAGGCACCTAGTGGACCCTGACGACCTGCTGCAGCTGTACCAGCAGCATGGTGGGGCCACCACGCTCAGGTGAGAGAGAGGTCAGGTCTTCAGGACCAAGCCCACCAGGAGATGGGGATTGTGGCTGCAGGAGCCAGGATGGACCCATGAAGGCTCCCACCTTTTCCCAAGGTTGTATGCAGCAAAGCCTGCTTTCTGTTTGACTCCTGCAGAGACCCACTGACTGAACAGGATCAGGACCCCAGGCCCAGAATGGGAGAGCACATTGGGGTCAGTGGTGGGGGCTGGCAGCAGTCCAGGATGCTGCAGGAAAGAGTGAGATCCTGCTTCGTCCCCCCACGCCTCTGTATATCCTCTCCCCAGAGAGGCTCCCAGCCCTGGGAGTGTCTCTGGCAGATACAGGCTTAGGATCACCATGGCAGGAAGAAGATCCCACGGACACCCTGTAGTCCCCCCAAGTCCCAGCCCAGTGAAGTTGTTATGCAGGGCCTGATGAAGGACACTGAACTGGGCAGCTGGGGAAACTGGGGCAACAGGGAGAGCACCTCAGCAGCATGAGGGGTGCCATAAGCATCCCGCTCACCCCTCAGACCACAACTCACACAGTGGTTTATAGGGAGGAAAACCCAAAATGACTCAAAAGCATCTGGAGAAATTTCCTGCTGCTCTGCACCGAGCAGGAGCCAGCGCGGTGTTGGTGAGAAGCACTGGTGGTGGTACAGTGGCTGATGCCATGTGGGCGTCCCCTCCTGCAGCTGCCCTGCAAATCCCCCTCCTCACCACTGCCATGGGCTGGGGGTCTTGGTCCTGCCACTGCTGCATGAGCAGCTCAAAAACACCATATGCCTGTCCCAAAGAGCCCAAGATGCCTGCTGGTCCACACCAGGGCTCTGCTGCTCTGGTGGCCCCTGCCAAGGGGCACTTGTCCCCAGGGGTGGCGGGAGGAGGCCAAAGAGAGGGTCTGGGGTCTCCACACGAGAATGCAGACCCTGGTGCTGAGCAGTCCCTCCAAAGTAACCCACACAAGTCACAGCAAACCCAGGCAGGGAGATGTTCAAGGCAGGGGAATGACACAGCTGTACTAGAAGTGGGAAGCAGAGGCACAGAAACGGAGGGGAACAGGCAGCAAGCAGGGCTGGAGAGACAGCAGCTCCTGGGGATCCTTGAGCAATCAGCTCCCCAGCGAGCAGGACCAGGGGTCCCAGACCCCGACCAGTGTTGTGGCCTTTTCCTGCTTCAATTTCACTTCGGTCCATTCCCATGCAATGGCTGTAGGACAAACCTCCACCCACGGACACCCCCAGAGCAACACCATCCTGCACGGACCAACAATGGAGGCTCAAGGTTTGTTATGGCGCCAGCAGCGTCTTGGCATGGCCCTCCCAAGCTGGAAGGGGCGTTCCCAGCCCTCCTGAACGGGATGGAGCAAGCAGTGACAGTCGCTTTCTGCCAGCTCGGCCTGGGGACAGAGCAGGTCTCGCCCACGGCCCATTTCTCCGCTGAGGGCTGAAGCCGGATTCGCCTTTTCACAACCCCCTTCTCTGACCCTCCCGCTGGTGGCAGCCTCCAAAGAAACCGAGAGGGAGAGGGAATTAGGACAGTGCCCAGCTCGGTGCTCCCCACCAGGGGAAGCAAATCAGGGAGTTTTGGCAGCAATGAATTCAGGACACGAATTCATTTTCTTCTCTCCCTACAAAATACCCCTCAGCTGCCCTTGGCACCAGGGCATAGTGGGACCCTCGTAGAGCCCGATCTCCAGCCTGCAGCCCCCAGCCCACCCTCTCCCAGCGCCTCAAATGGATACTGAAGTTACACATTTTAAAAATTTACACTTTCCCTGTCTCCCGCTTCTCCACTCCCCTTCCCGTTAAAACTGAGCTGCAAAGGCCCCGATGAACCATGGTCGGCCCTTGTGCAGGGTCAGGGTGCTCTTGTGGCAGCTGCATGTGGAATCCTAGCAAGATGATGAAGTCATCCCGAATCGCAGACGCAGCAGGGGAAGTGCTATTCCCATTACAGGGATAAGGAAGGACCCACCTGCACTTTTTTACTGGCAAGTTTGGTCAGTAAAGCATATGCTTGAGGGTGGATTCACAGATGGAAAATGCACTCAGCTCCAGGGCTGTGCAGGAAAGGTGGGATGGACTGGGAACAACCACAGGACACAAAGTACAAACATCTGGTATTTTATTAAGCCAGTCGCTGTGTTCAGACCATGGTCAGACACATGCCAGGAGCCCCAGCCCCTCCTCGCCCAGCGGGGCCCCACATCCCCTCGACCCTCAATGAGAGCAATCCTCCCTGGCTCTGCAAGCCTGGGTGCCACAGGAGGGCTGAGGAGAGGTGATTGTTCCTCGCCTCGAATCTACAGTCCCCTCACTGGGAGCAGCAAGGCCAGTGACATGGCCCCTGTGCCAACCCACCTTGTCCCCACCCTGGCCAGCCTGGCCAGTGCTGCTGCACACCAAGAAGGAAAAGAGCCCTAAATTGAAGATGTAAGACAAAACCTGAGGCACTGCTGGTGGCCTCAAGCCAAGCAAGCATGGGAGCAGAGGAGCTGCTTGGAACAGCCCATGAAACCATGGAGCAGAAGCCCAACAAGCACCAGTGACTGTGTTCACCATGGTGTGGGGACGGCCCAGCCAGCCTCCGCCACCACAGGCCTGTGTCCTCCCAGCGTGGGATCACCCCCAAAACCCCCAACAGCCCAAGAGGGTGGAATGAAGAGAAAATCCAAACCCAAGAAACACACCAAAACACATGAAAACCCTTTGTTTTCAGCCCGCAAGACGGTTTTTCTGTTTGCTCTCCTTCCCAGCACAGCAGACACTACCAGACTGGCTTACAGCTGCTCCAGGGCAAGCCTCGAGCTGGTGCAGGAGCAGCACTGCAGGGAAGAGCCATGGCCAGAGCCTGCAGTCTCCATACCGCCTGATGCTCTCTTGATGAGTTAGCTCATGGTTCTGCCTTGGACCAGGATGCACAGGGTGGGGGGCTCTCGGGGAGCCCCTCCTGCAGCACCACGGCAGCCACAGGCTGCACAGAGCCTCCCACAGCCTGTCCCATTTGCTTCCACTCCAAGAGCCACTTCGTATCAGTAACCACCACGCCAGAGGAGAAACGCAGTGGCCCTTGGACAGAGCAGACCTGTTCAATTTATCCCCAGGGAGGAAACTAGCTCATCTTGGGTGCTGGGATGGAGGCTGAGAAGAGCCTTCCTTTACCCCAATCCTGAGGATGATACGCTGAGTCCCCTCAGAAGGCCCCACTTGCTGAAGGACACTACATGCCACTTCCCAAGGCTGCTCTGCAGTCACACTGCTCCCGCACTGTGGAGCCTCCCAGTTTTTCAGCTCCAGGTATCTCCGACTGGGGATGCAAAACCAAAAACCATTCACCAGGTCCTCAAGCACAGCTGCACGCTCTGGAGAGGAGGAGGGCGGCAGAGGAACCCTTCAGGTGTCCTTTTTAAAGGTCACAATCCCTCCCCCTCCAGCCCAGAGGGGAAGGTGCCATGGGGGCAGTCAGGATTCCCCACTGCATGGTGAGGGTGTCTTCCTCCCCTCTAGGCATGCAAAACCTCGAAATATTAAACCAACCCCTCAGGGGACCAGAGTAGTGACTAGTGATAGTTGCGAGCAGCCCCTGCTGTCACCATGCGGCCCAACATGGGCTCACACATCTTCACAGCCTCTGATTACAGAAATTTAATTTATTTACTTTTGTTCTTAAACTGTATCTTGTGCCCACACAAGGTCTCAGTGACTCAGAGCACAGTTCCTCCTCAGCCTGCCCAACTGCACAGCACTTGGCTCCCAGCTGCCACCCTGCACAGCTGCAGGAGCTGCAAGAACAGAAACACTTGCCATCAACTGAAACACCTGCCATCGGTGAGACAGGAATTCCCTCTCAGGGCTGCTGCTTTACCTGTACTGCTCTTCTCTCCCCTCAAGATCTAGCCAGGACCTAAGGAATGCTCGACCCGGAGTGAAGCTGAGGACTGCCCCCAGCTCCTCACTGCTTTGACCACAGCCCAGCAATGCTTCTCTTCACCAATGCCATGTACGGCCGCAAGGGTGACACTGAGGCTCTCCGGACACACACACCGGGCTCAGCCCCAGTGACCCCCAGACTCCTCTGCTGTGCTCCGCAGACAGGATCAGGGGGTGGGGGAGCATTTCTTCAGCAGCAGGAAAAAGCAGAGCACACCAGCTTTCCGTGCCTGCCACCAGACAAGGAGAGTTTCACCTCAAGAAGAGTCCCACAAGGCGATTCCCTTCTTTTTTTCAACCCCATCGAACAGAAATGATGAGCTACACAAACAAATGGCTTCAAGTAAAACCACTGGAGGGAAGAGTGACTGGGAGCCTCACAACCCATCTCAGATCTCCAAGAATCCCCAAGGTGTGCCAGAGTCTTTGACCTACTGTCCTGCACATGACCTTTTCTTGGCTTAGCCAAGCAAAGCATTCTGAGTTTCAGGAGAAGCTGTAAATAGGAAAACCCTGCAGAGAAACCCCTGTCCCTCACAACCAGCCTGTCAGCCTCCAGGGATGGACCAACTGTACCATGGAGGTTGGCATTTCCCTCTGCTGTGCTGCAAAGGAGCTGGAACTGTAAGAGAAACGAATCCTCTGGTACTTGTGCTGGTATTTTTAGTTTTTACCTGAAAACAAGGAACATCCTGCCCCTGCAGTACAACACATCATGCTTGGAGCCTGCACAGAGTGGAGTATGTGACTCAGCTTCTCATGTTATGCCTTGGCTGTAGCAGCTTCTGGCTGGCCCATGTGAGAACACAGACAGATAGAAGACTCCAGTGGTTTGTACTTGCATAGCTGCTGCTGGTTCATGTGGATGGAGACATCTGTTCAGTGGGCACACAGAGGCAAGAGGGAGCATGAAGAGACTGCCCAGCCCTCTCCTGCTGCCCTGCAAGCAACCTGCAGCTTCATATCTGAGAACCAGCCAAGCGACAGTGTGTCAGACACAGGTTGCATGAGATGTTGTCAGGAGGGAGGTCTGCAGGATCCCTCACAGGTCACCTGGGGAACCAGCTCTTCCAGCATCCATCCAGGTAGCATCAGCCCTCCTATTTGGGATGTGAAAAGCACGGAACAGTCTGTGAGCTCGGTGCTCCCGGGCAGCAGCGGTCATGGCGCTGCCTCTGCCAGCCCAGGACGCGAGAAAGGGGGACACAAACACTCCAGCTCTGTCACCATCTCTAGCATGGCATTGCAGCAGTGGTGCATTGAACAACCAGCAGAAGATAATGGCTTTGAGATTCTCCTTCCTCCTCCACACCCTATTGAAAGATTTAGGGGGGAAAAAAAGGGAAAAAAAGAAAAGATAAAAAAGAGGCTTTCGGTCCTTTGGAGACATCTGCTCCATCCCAGGGCTGCAGTGCTCAAGACAAGCATTTTAGCCTTAATGGTGTTTAAATACCACCCAGCTCTTCTCTCTCTTCCAGCAGTTCTGCTGGATTCCTCCTTTTCTCCAAGGTCTAATGCTGGAAGCAAAGTGGGAGAAACTGGGGATGGAGGCACAGAGTCCTGTGGCCTCCCTGGAGCAGCGCGGTCGAGCTCGTGTTGCTCATGAAGCATGCAGCTCCCAGGGAGAGTGGAGTGCGCGCTGTGGGGCTGCTCCCTCCTTGCAGGCCAACATCCCTTTGCACTGAGCCCGCTCCATGGGGGCCTGGGAAAGGAAATAAATATGCTTGTTCTAAGACCAAAAAAAATTATATTAAGAGCTTTCCCCCCCTTTTAAATAGCATGTTTCCTTTTCTTTCTGACGTTGGAAGAGTATCCAGAACCCCAAGGGAACTCCTCTTTTTTCTTTTTTTTTTTAATATTATTTATATATATAAAAACTAAAAATTAAAAGGAAAAAACCCTTGAAAAATAATTAATTCAAAAGGGTGGGGGGGGAAATACTATTCGCTTTCCTGTCCCCAGATTGCTGAACAAGAGCAAAACACTCTTTGGGTCTTCTTTCCCAAGCTGGAGGGTTCCGTTTCTGCCGCACTGGTTTGGTTTTGATGAAGTCCATGCTTTGAACCACCAGCCTGTTTCTGCTGGCCAAGCAAGCTCTGGGAGGAAGGAGGGGGATGAAGGACTGCCCGTCTCTCGCCCATCTCTGCTGACTGGGAGAAGGGCAGAGCTCTGCCCCAGCCATACCACGGGGCCTCTCTCAGAGCAGTTGGCGCCATCAGAGCTGTACAGCCGTCTGGTCAGGATGCAGGTGGAGGGTGTCGGTGTGCGTGCCCACATTGGATTTTTTTTTTTTTATTCATTTGGGTAGGTATTTTTGTTGCTGTTGCTGCTGCTGCTTCTTCGTGTCTTAAGTGTCGCCCAGATTGTTGTTTCCTTCGTTCAGACACTGCACGTTCCGAGAGGGGGAGAGAAAGGTTCACCAACCCGATGCCTTTCTGATCATCAGCCCATTTCTTTCCACTGCTTGTAGAACTCCAGAACATTTTTTATCTCTATGCTGGCGTTAGCGGCTGCCTGGATGGCAGACTGCAAGCAAACATAGACAAAACAGGTGGTTAATTTTTAACTTGCCCCATTCAAGACAGCTGCCATTCCCAACCTGGGGACTCTCTGGCAGCCTGGCACAGTTGGAAGGCCAAATCCTCCCAATTCTTGTTGTTCTTGTACAAGAGGCCTGCACAGACATGAAATTCAATTCTTCCACCTCTCCCAGAATACTCTGTACCACACAATCAAGAAGCCTTGAAGGAATAAGGAATCTTAATGTATAAGATTTGGGGAAACCAGGCCAGCTTTACCTAAGGCAAAAAACATTTTAAAAAACCTTCTTGCCAATTGATCATATTATATCCTTGCTAGGAAGCAGAATGGCTCAGCTCGGCCAGGCAAGAGCTACTGACCTGCATGGGCACCGAGAATTTGCTCGGGTCTTCCAGCTGGAAGCCCGTGATGATGGTGACCATTCCCGTGGTGTCGTCCTCTCCGCTGCCCTGGGACACTGTCAATTGCTTGCAGCTGTCCAGTATTTTATAGAGATTCCTGACAGAAAAGAGAAGCAGAGGGGAAGGTCAGTGGGAAGACCACATCTGCTCGGGAGGGTAAGTGGGAAGCAGGGCTGCTTTCCTGTTCCTGTTAAGGACTTTTCTGAGACCCTTTTGAGCACAGAGTGCTTGGTGTAACATGCACAGATGGCTGTCCCTATCTCCAGGGAATTTTATCATTACTCACAGAGAACAAGCTCTGCAATGGGTCCCAGTACTAACACCTCTCCCCAAAGCCACCTGCCTGCTGGGAACCAGGCTCAGACACCTTCAGATGCTGAAATCTTACCAGGCATCTAAATCTTGTCTCTTCAATTTATGTCTCTCAAAGCTCTTCCCAACATCTTTCTGGCAGCGAATGTACCTAAGGAGAGAGAGTCTCTCAGCTCATGTGAAGACCATCACACAGGCTAAAGTCAGTGCTCCATGGCAGCTCCTCTGCGTACTGCAGGGCTTCCACCAACACAAATCTAATACCCAAAGGTCCATCCAAAGAATCCTCTGTGAATCCCTTTGATCATCTCCCTGCCTCACCACCATTCCCGCATGCTGCTCACAGTACTGCATGTCTCAAGCCCACCAGCCCTGACATTGGCCTCAAAGATGCAGTTTGTCCTCTCAACTGTGCTTCTGCAGAGTATCTCGGCACAATCCAGCTCTTCCAGCACTCCCAGTGCTGTGGCAGAGGTCACTGCTCCAGTTTATACAGCGACAGAGATGCAACTCCACTATTCCTCAGAAGCAGCTGCACTTCAGAGCTGAGCAGCGACCATGAGCACATCTGAAGAACCAGCTGCTGAATCTACTCCTTCACCACCTTCCCATTCCTAAAGTCTGGCTTTTCCTTGGCCCATTCCTCACGCTACTGCAAAGGATCCACAGACTGCTCCCACCCCAAAAGCAAGGGAAAATCCCACCCCTCTCCTGCTCTCACCTGTTTCCCTTTTTAAATTCTGCCTCCAAATACCGAATGCTGTCTCTTGCACCAGCGTTCTCCTTTTTCAGGAAGTCTAGGCCATCGATAACTAACAGAAAAAAAACAAAACAAAAACAAAAACAAACATCTTATTTGCAGTTCTACTTCTGCAAACTAATTCAGAGGCATCAAGTATTCCCCATTCCACAGAACTCTGTCCGATGCATAGCTGCCACAGGAGAGGCAGAGGGGGAACAGGACCTCTCTCCTCTCAGCTGTTCTACCACACTCTGTCAAAATCCCAAGCATGGGCCACACATAGAACAGGTCACAAAAGCAGTACATGGAAAGGGTGTTGCAAGTGCTCCAGATGAAGTCAAGGATAAGAGCAGGAGGAGGGAAAGCCACCACCAAGGCTCCTGGGGCCTGCTCCCAGCACAGAGGGGACAGGGGCAGGCAGCCACTGTTACCTGCCGTGGAGTCTCCATACCTGTTCGAGGGATGATGATTATGAACCTCCCACTAGTGGCCAGCTGCTTGACAAGACCCAGGTGCTGGCAGAGGGCCTGGGTGTCCGGAACAAGGTAAGGAGACATGGCTGACTGCGCCTTGGGCTGCTGGAGACTTCCCTCCAGCTGAGACACTTCCAGCTGAAAACACACAGGCAGAGACACTCGCTTCACATTTATCCTGAAACAGATCATCAAACAGGGCAAGACTTGCCCTGCAAAGCTCCACCAGGCCCTTCCAACCTCTGAGTATACAGAACAGAAGGCTGGATGCAGTAGTGGGTCAGCAAAAGGTGACAGTCCCACTCTGCACTGCCCGGTTCAGCCCCACCTCAAGTACTGTGAACAGTTTGGGGCACTTTGATGTAAGAGGGGCATTGAAATATTAGAGAGTGTCCAGCGAAGGATGACCAGGATGGTGAAAGGCTGCAAGTGGCTGAGGTCACTCAGTTTCCTCAGCTTGGAGCAGAGAACGCTGAGGGTGACCACCCCATCACAGCCTACACCTTCCTCGAGGGGGTCAGCAAGTAGGAGGTGCTGACTTCCTCTCTCCAATGACTAGCAATAGAACATGATGAAATGGTTCATTTCGTTTCCAGCTTCATTGCTGCATCAGGGCAAGTTCAGGCTGAACATTAGGAAAAGCTTCTTCCCCCTGAGGGTGGCTGGTTCCTGGAACAAGCTCCCCAGGAAAGTGGTTGTGGCACCAAGCCTACTAGAGCTCAAGGAGCGCCTGGACAACACTCTTGGGCATTCAGTTTAGTTTTAAGTAGCCCTGTGAGGAGCAGGGACCTGGACTCCATGGGATCCATTCCAACTTGAGATATTCTACAGTTTGATCTATGCAGAATGGACTTCCTGCCTCTGTGTGGGACGGGAGCAGAGAGTTCCCCCTTCCCTTTCCAGGTTCTGACATTCCAGCCACCACCCTGCTGATTTTCAGGCTGGAAGCAGCATCTCCTACCTGCAGTCGAAGCTGAGCCATGTCTCTCATGAGCCTGTTCCGACGAGCTTCCTCTGCAGCCTAGTTGCAAAACCAAACTTCCATATCAGTTAGCAGGAAACACACCAGCTGACACTAGTACACAGTTCCAGAGATACTTCCAGGGCAAAAAGGGGACACTGGAATAGCTTTAAGAACAGAACTTTCACCTCCTCCCAAAGATCTGTGATTATAGTTACAACCTAAGAGTAATCTACAGGAAACTGTGCCAAGTACTGAGAATTCATTCACCTCTACCAACTCACCATGTGAAACTGGGCCTGGGCCTGGTGCAGCAAGTTGTCTTGCTCTGACTGTGCTATGCTGATGAAGATCCCCAGCTCCGAGTTGAACTGCAGGATGCTGCCTTGCAAGTGGGTAATGAAGTGGCCAAAGCTCCGAATGCAGCAGATCCGCACGACAGACTGCAAGGAAGCAGCAGGCAGTCACCAGCCACAGCAATCGTGGGGCCATGGCCTGAGGCAGTGCCAACCTGCAGCTCATGCTTTTGGAAAAAGGCAGGAACTGATATTAAATGCCTAATTCTGGTGGACGTTTCTGATCTCTTCTGAAGTCAGAGACTGCAGAAGGGGGCTGCAGAAAAGGCTACAGCTGGCCAGAAGGTTCAGGGACGCCAGCAGCCTGGGCTTCCTCAACCCAAGAAAATCTTAGGAAACAACAGCAGCAACCCCCCCACACCTGCTCCATAAACCTCTGCTCAGGCCTTCCATGCTGAGAAAAGGAACCATATAAAACAACAATCCAGGTCTGATTTTCTTCAGGATTTAGCCCAACTCACCTCCTCAGCTGCTGAGAAAATAGGCCGGTCCTGCTCAAAGTTAAACCTCTTGTGTGCATTTTTCAGAGGGGGGAGATTGCGCAGGGCCACATCTTCAGGGAGCAGCAGGTTGGCCTTCAGGTCTGGGAGCTCAGCATCACTCAGGATGTCCTTGACTTCATCACACAGGGCCAGCCCTGGAGAGGAGTGACAAGAAGGAGAGGAAAACAACTGATCAGGGGACAGAGAGGAGAACTGCTTTAAGGCACATGATCTGTAATGGTTGCAGGCAGAGGTGTTAATGACACATTATGTGAGCATTAATGACACATGTTATGTGAGCATTAATGACACATGTTATGTGAGCACGTGCTTAAGGAGAAACCACAAGAACACCCACAATATAAAGAGCAACTCTCCCAAACAATCTTCGGAGGGACTCTGGGAAATCTCCTGTTTGGAGGGATAGCTTTTCCACCTATTCCAACAGATGAGCAACCCTGTTTAAACGCTGCTTCTCATGAACTATGGGGATCTTCAGGCTCAGCCCTGAAGAGGCACAAGGGCACATCATGTGCAGCTGGACCTCCGAAACTATTTTCTAGGATTACCATGGCAAAATCACAGCCTTCCTTCTGCTCCTGGCAGTGAATTTCACTCCTGCTGGCCACACACAATTCTCACATGCTGGTGTCAGTGTTTCAGTATGTTGCCAGCCATATTAATGCACTAATATAGCATTTTTTGTGTGTGATTTTTGGGGTTTTCCTGTCAGGGCCAGGAGTTGAACTTGATCCTGTAGTGAGGGGATCTCTTCCAACTCAGGAAGTTCTATGATTTTATGATTCTAAAGACTATGGGACACAATTTAACTGGAATGGTGTTTAAACAAAAAAAACAACACATGCATGTGTCAATCCCTATTGTGCTTGTAAAAACTGCTACAGGAAATCTCCCTCCCTGGGCTCTCTCTCACACCCTGGGAATCACTGATGACTAGGCTTGGTGCATGACATTGCTACTTCCTTCTCCAGTACCTGATTCCTGCAGGTCTGCAGCAGAAGGCAGAAGGTTCAGGAGCACAGACAGCCTGTTCCACAGGCTCTGAGAGCTCTGCAGGAACAGAACACAAAAGGCCACAGAAAACGTCAAGACAGATGTATACAACAACCAGGCCGCTTAGGCCTTCCAGCATCTCACAACCCTCAGAATGCTACATGAAGAGTAAACCTCACTGTCCTTCTTAGGTCCGGATTAGCTTAATTCAGCCGGTGGGGGACGTAACATCACCCTCTGCCCAGAATTGGGGCCATGGCTGCAACCAGCTCAGGGAAGCTGACCAGACACAACCTTGTAGAGAGCCATGACACCATCCCCACCTGAGCGCACATGATGATGAGGTCCGTGTTTGTCCTCAGCCAGTCCAGGAACACTTTAACAGTAAGCAGCAGCCCTTCATTGGTCACGATCTCCAACTTCTCCTGAAGGGATCGCTCATTTCTGCAGGATTTATTACTTGAAATGCTTTCTTCGGAGTCAGACACATCATCTGGAAAACAAAGGCAAGTGCAAGATGGCAGTTGCTAAAACCCCTGAGATGCCAAGCCCTGCTGGTGTAAGAACAGCACTGGGCTGAAAATACTTGAGTTGGAATACTCGATGCCTCCACACATACTCACAAAACCAGTCTCTGTCCCCTGTGCTGCTGCTGGAGTGTATCACTTCTGCATTTCCTTCTTCCTTGGGAGAAGAGGGTTAAAATCTCCCTGTTTGACCAATGCCTAACCTCTGCAGCAGCCTCCAAGAGGCTCGCTGACAGAGCGGCACAGCACATGCCAGCCCAAGGAGCAGAGCAGTTCCTGCAGGGAACAGAGCCGTCAGGCCAACATGCTCCCAGCTTCAAGCCAAGCAAGAGAAGGAAATGGCAGGGCTGTCCTACAAGTCAGGGCCCAGAGAATTTTAAATATTGAACAAATTCTCTGCAGTCTTCTAATTCTCCAGACTTGAGGATCTCAAAGCCATTGCCAATGGAATCACATCCGATACAAGTGACGTGAGGTCAAGGCGGGAATCAACGACATATTCTGCTCCAGCCCCTCATTTCAAGTGCCGTCATTGCTTTCTATTAGCACAGCTATGGGCATTCCATAAACCCTGGGAATCACAAGGAAGGAGGTAATTTATTCAGAACCCACCCCTGACAGTGTTACACTATGAAACAGCAGTTTGGATACAGCACAGATGAGGAGAGCTTGAAGCTAAAAAGTACACAGTGAACTCATTCCATCTCTCTCATTTTCTACACCTGTAAAGGTATTGTGGCCACACATTCCTGGAGCTGCAACAGCTAGATAACCAGTGAGGGAAAGGGTTAAACAGACCAAAACCCATTAGTTTCTTTCTTTACCCCCCATCTCTTTCATGTGGCCATGGAGCAGCACCGGGAGCCAGTCAATACTGACATGATCTAACACTGTGCCTTCAAATCCTGGCCTGAATCTTGTCAGTGCTGTAGGCCAGCTGGATCTGGCTGCAGGATGCAGAATGTTTCCTTGCTCCAGGGAAGCTCAGAGGAATGACAAACAAGACTGAACAGGCCCATGTGGTTTTATGTACAATACAAACAACTCCATGTAGTGCATCAGAGCTCCCTTTCCAGCTGTTTTTGCCCAGAACGTCACTCAATTATATAAGTTGAGTGGTAACTGGAGACATGGCAGCTCCACCTGCTGTGCATCTCCCAGGGGTTCAGCATGGAACGCTCAGTGAGGCACATTCAGGGGGTCACAGAGGCCCTCGACGCCTCTCACACGCACCTGGGTCACATCTTACACACAAACTTCTACATGAGCTTTGGGTTATAACCTGTCATCTCATGGAGGACTTCCTGTCCTCCACCTGCCCTGTCTGTCACCAGAAGCAATAGCAAGTGTCTGATTAGATATTTCACAAGGGAAAAGGGAAGATGCAATCTTTAATACCTGCTGGAATTATTCTCTGAAGCCAACACGGCTTCACTACAGCAAGTCATGCCTGACAAATTCATTGGCCTTCTACAATGGGGTTACAGTAGTGAAGGATGAGGGAAGAGCAGCTGACCTCATCTACCTGGGTTTGTGCAGAGTATTTGACACTGTCACACACAACATTGTTGTCTCTAAACTGGAGAGACATGAATTTCATGGATGGACCACTTAGTGGACAACAACTTGGCTGGATAATCATAGTTAAAGAGCTGCAGCCAACAGCTCAATGTCCAAGTGGAGAGCAGTGACAAGGGGCATCCTCAGAGGCTGGGACTGGGACCAGCACTTTTTAACATCTTTGTTGGTGTCACAGTGCGAACAAGTGCACCCTCAGCCAGTTAGGTGACAACACTGAGTTGTGTGGTGAGGTCACACGCTGGAGGGAAGGGATGGCACCAAAGGAACCTGGACAGGCTCGAAAGGTGGGTCTGTGCCAATCCCAGAAGGAAGAGCAAGGACAAGGAGAAATGTTGCACCTGTGTCAGGGCAATCCCAAGCACAAACATAGGCTGGGGGAGAATGGATGGAGAGCAGCCCTGAGAAGAATTTGGGGGGATGGGTTGACAAGAAGCTCAGCATGCCTTGGCAATGTGCACTGGGGGCCCAGAAAGCCAACACTGTCCTGGACACAACCCCAGCAGTGTGGGCAGCATGTGAAGGGGGCAATTCTGCCCCTCTGCTCTGTTCAGACCACCCAGCAGAGCTGCCTCCAGCTCTGAGCCCCTAGCACAGGAAGGATGTGGAGCTGCTGTAGTGAGTCCAGAGGAGGCCATGGAAATGATCCAGGGGCTGCAGCCCCTCTGCTCTGGAAACAGGCTGGGAGAGCTGGGAGTGTTCAGCTTAGAGAAGTAAAGGCTCCAGGGAGACCTTAGAGCTCCTTCCATTGTCTAAAGGGGCTCCAAGGGAGCTGGTGAGGGACTTTGACAAGGTCCTGGACAGGACAAGGGGGAACGGCCTTAAATTGAAGGAGGGTAAATTTAGATGAGGTATTAGGAAGAAGTTGTTCTCTGTGAGGGTGGTGAAGCTCTGGCACAGGTTGCCAAGAGAACCCCATCCCTGGAAGTGTTCAAGGCCAGGCTGGATGTAGTTTGGAGCAACCTGGTCTAGTGGAAGGGGGACGAAATGACATGGGCTTTAAACAGTCTCACAGGCTAGTTGTTTCCAAACGAACTAGCCTGTGAGACTGTGATTAACAGAGCTGTTCAGCATTTAGTCTGCAGAGCAGTAGTTGTTCTGGTAACCCTGGTTGGCTGCAGGTGTTTCCTTTGCCCAGTGCACATATTCCTGCATGCTGGGCAGTAAAAGTAAAGCTTTTCCATCAGGAAATGTCCAAGCCAAGGCCTGCCCGCTACTTGGACAACCTGCTCCTCCAAACCTAGCCAAAAGAGAGCTTGCACCATGGGAAATGGTGAATTTAGCAAACAGACTGCTACAGCTTGCAGTTTTCTACACAAAATTGCAATAACAAGGCCCTTACCTTGCTCTGCCAAGCTCGGCTTCTCCAGATCTCCATTGACACATGGCTTGCTCTCTATCCCATCCTTCAAGGCAGGTGGTTCACTGTTGGGTTTCAGGAGGATGTTGCTGAATGTGGGAGCCAAGCGAAAGCAGCGTTTGGTCTGGAACAGCTGGGTGGACATGGCCTGGAGATTACTGGCTATGCTTGCATCATTAGTGCTCAGGGAAGCTGGCCCATTGACTGCTGGATCCACAGCCTCAATTTTAGAGATGCTTGGGCTCTTGGAGTCCCCCAGCCTGCTGTCATCCACACAGTTTTTTAAAGCCTCTTTGGGCCCACTTTTGCCTTGGCTGCTTCCCTCCTCACCCGGTTCATCCTCCATGTCCTCCAAGTCAGATCGAGATTCTTGGCTGTTCATGTCGGAGTCTGTCTCCACATCAAAAGCAGCTTCTGCTTCCTCATCACTCTTCTCTGAGCCACTCTCTGAGCCATCACTGCCCTTGATGGAGCCCTGGCTGGAGTCAGAGTCAAAACCCTCACTCAGGTCGCTCTCATCCACCTTCTGGGGGTGGCGGCGGCGGCGCAGACAGGAGAGACGAGAGTATTTTTTGCTTTTCTTGCAGTTGTTCTTTCGCTGTTCCTCACTGGGCTGATGATTGGCCAACTCAGTTTCAGTTTCCTTCTCAATTGAGTTCACAGGCTCCCGTGGCTCCTGGTCATCTGAATTTACAGGAAGAACATAAGTTAAAGTCACAGTATGTTCCACAGGCTGCTACTTGCCAGCCATGGGCCCAGGGAACCAGGGCTGCAAACTTCAGTCAGTTTCCACCAGTGTCTTCCACCACAGAATAAGCAAGCCTAGAAGACTCACTTTCTAAAAGCATCCGGGAAGCCCTGGGAAGCTGGGATTCCTATTGCCCAAGCTGGGCCATTCTGTTACCAGGCAGCCCCAGTGCTGAGTGCTGCTGAACTAGCGTAAACCACAGCTGAATTCTCACTCTCCTCCCGGACTTTCTACAGTCAAAGAGCCAAGTGACACGCGAAGCAGGGCAGGGACATGTGCTCTGTAACTACACTGACCTGACACAATCCCTTTCTTGACCAACATGCTACCAGCCTTTCTAGCAGCCCTGGATCACCCTGACAGCTTCAAAACCTGCAGAGGAGGGGGTCGTTCACTGCTGCTTTTATCAGAAGCTCCCTCCCCCTGCATTCAGTGAGGTATTGCAAATGGACTGTTTGCAGGGGAAAGGTTTAGCAGTTTTATTCTCTGATCAATAAAATCCCCCAGAAATTCAAGAGCCACCCTTGCCTGAGCAGAATTGAAGTATGCTTAGAGGGCCTGTCTCCTTCAGTCCCACTCAGCCCCCTTCTGCCTCCCTCAGCCCAGGTGTTTTACCCGAGATCATCTCCTCAGTGGAGGAGAAAAACAGCCAGTAAACAACAGCAAACAGACAGAGAATAAAGTCTCAGATTGGGGTAAACAGATGATGAATGAACTTCCAAAAGATACAGAAGGCAAACTCCTATAAGGAAAGCAACACGTCCATCCTGCAGTGATTCAGACAGAAAGAGCATCCAAGTGGAGATGACTCAGCATGTCACCCATCTTTGGGGATTCCAGACCAGCAGTGAAAGATCAATACACCTCTGCACTACAAAACCCATGTCCAGGGGAGAAAGGGGACAATGGCAAAGGACAGCCCTATAGGCTGCTTTCTCTGTTCTCTTACCTGTGCCATCACTCTGAAAGGCTGGGACAGGATTTTCCCCTTCTTCTAGCTCTGCCTGGAGGCGAATATTGACGTGATTTATCAGATGAGAGAAGAGGGCCAGTGTGAAGGCAATGGCTGCACTGTACTGCTTGGAACCTGCAACCAAACAGCAGAGTGAGATGGACAAGGTGAGCTCTACGCCACAAGATGAACACCAGTTCAGACAGCATCTCCAGCCTAACTGCACTGCTGGATGTTCACCACGAAATTTCCAAACAAAGCACTGGTTACCTGCCCTCTTGAGGCTGTGAACACTCATAAGGCAGATGATCACCATGCGAAAGATCAGGAGATCAGGAAGGAAGGAGTAGCCACTCTCATATTCTTCTTCATCTTCACTAGTTGAGCTCAGGTTAGGAGGAGAGGGCAGGTAGAACAAGCACAGGTTGAAATCCTCCAGCACAGACTGGCAGAGAGATGTCAGCTCAGAATCTAAAGAGCTTAAAAAGAGTGAAAAATAAATAAGAATTATTAACTCAAGGCTCATGTTCCTGGCATGTCTGCCCAGACACTGAACCAAAAATGGCAGTTAGGCTGTCCTTTAGCACTAGGCAGGATGAAGCACCAGGGAATATACTCCAAGCAACAACAGCTATGGGAAGCAAGTGACATTAATCAGATTACATTTTCCTCTTTAAAGCCGCTAAACTAAACACAAACAATATCTAGAGATGGGTCACCAAAAAACAGATGAATTTTTCCCTAGGAGCTCAGCAGTCGCCACAAGGCACTTAAATGCTAAAGGGCGCAAAAGTCCTGGATGCACTTCTCAGTGAAAAGTATTACACTGCCACACACATGGGACTCAGCTTTTCCTCCTCCCATGTCTCTAACACGCAGCCTTGTAAGAATATTCCAAAATCCTCTACAGCTATTCAGTCCTTCAAAGGAAGTGTCCACGAGATCAAACCAATGGGCTATGGGAGCCTCCTAGTGACAAAACAGATCTGCCTGTGAAACTTCCAGCAAAGCCTTTTCAGGGGAAAGTGTGCTTGGGAAATTGAAGCAATTCCCAAATTTCTTATGTGCTAAATACATGTTGAGTGGATATTAGAGAAGCCTTGTAGTTCCACCTCAGTATAAGGCACGATTGGAACGCCAATCCCATCCCATACTGGGCTGTATGAGCAAGGGCAGTGCCAGCAGGTTGAGGACCTGTTCTCCTTCTCCATTTAGCACTCACAAGGTGGCATCTGGAGCACTGTATTTGGTCTTGGGGTCCCCAGGACAAAAAAAACTACCAAATAAAAACACACTGACAAACAGGACTTAGTCCAGTAGAGGAACAGAGAACATGATGTATGAGAAGAGGCAAGAAGAATTGAGTTTGTTCAGCCTGAAGGACAGAAGGCATGGGGGGTGTCTTCTGTTTCCAGATGCCAAACAGGTGAAGACTGAGCAAGAATCTCCTTAGTGGTGCACAGCAAAAGGAAGAAAAATTATGGGTACACACTACAGAAAAGGAAAATGAGACAAGATGCAAGGAGAAAAAAATTCTGTGGTGAAGGTGGTCAAACACTGGAAAGGCGACCAGAAAGGTGTGGGATTTCTGTCCTTGGATCTAGTCAAAACTCAGTGTGATGAGGCTCTGCACAAGCTCATCTGACTTCACATCTACATCTACCTTCACAGTGAACACTGCTTTGGGGAAGTACTGGACCCCTAGAAGGTCCCTTCCAACCTAAACCATTTCACAATGAATTTAACTGCAGCCTGTATCTAAGCGCTTTAAAACACCTGTTCTGTTTCAAGTAGTAAGAGGTTAATTTAAAATCACCTGAAAACCTCTCAGCAGAGACAGAGAAAATCCAATAAAAAAAATCCAAAAGCCCAAAATCACACAGCTCTACAAAGCTTCCCATTTATTCTAACACAATCAGGTTTTGGTGTTTCTTTGAACAAGGTGTTTGGTTACAGACTTCCATGTGCAGTGAACAGCCCCACACACATGTGGACGACAACTCTTTGCTGTCCTATCAGTCTGAATACAGGGCTTGCCAGGAAAAAGCATCTGATGACTGCATGGGGTAAGCAAACACCAAAGGCACAGTATAGCACAGAGACAGCTGCAAGGCTCAGGAGCTCAACACTCACTTGGGCTGGCTTGATTTAGACAAGTCATGAAGTATTTAACCCTTTGGTATTTCAGCCTCCCCTGGAAACATAGTGTTCTTCATGCTCCATGCATGGACAGTCCAGGGTCTTGGGCCTTTTGGCAGAAAGCCTCAGCACAGACACTGTTATCCTACAGGAAACCATCCCTTCCACTTCCAAGTGCCTGCTACTGTGAGTTATCAATAGAAGATACAATCTACCGTAACCTTACCTGCTCTTTGGCTGCAAAAGACTCTGCAGGTACATGAAGCTCACCAGCAACCTCTTAATGTCTTTTCCTCTAAAAAGATGGAGGAGAAAACACTGTAAAGCAGGTGCCCTGTCACAGATATGGGCTGGGCTGACAGAGCTCTATTAACAGGTAAATCAGGTCTCAACTGAAAAGTCCATTCTGATGAAACTGGAGAGAAAGAAGACAGTTTATACACTGCCAACTTTCAACAATAAGGCCCAACCCTCATGAACAGTCCCTGACTCCAGGGGAGAGTGAGAAAATCTCCCAATGCAAACTCTGCACTTGGCCAGCACTTAGTTTTTCTCTTGAAATTATGACCTGAGAGAGCAAGAATGGGATCTAGAGTGGAGGTCTCAAAATTCTGGGAACAGTCACTGAGCTGAATGACCCACCTACCAGCTCCACTTCCCACAGAGACACTGCTCTCAACCCAGAGGATACACCAGTAGCACTGCAAGCTCTCAGCCTGCACTTCTCCTTTTCTTTCCCTTCTTACCGTTTCTTGCTTGGAGACAACTTCCTGGTTTCACATTTCTTCAGCTGATGATACATCTTGGCTGCTTTGTCATATAGCCGCTTCAGGTTCCCATAGGCACCTTCGAAGGACACTTCAGACTGGATGCTAAAGCACCAAAACAGGACACAGCCAATGCTACTTCGCCACAAGGCTGCTCACACTTTATGGCTTTAATTCACTAGCAAGTTATTCAGGCATTGAGACATGAAGATGGGTACCCAGTGCTGCTGTCTGAACATGCTGGGCAACTTAACTCCCACCGATGGCTGCAAACTGCACTTCAGCTGCTTCATGGCTTCCACCTGCTCTGCTTACACATCTTCTCAAATCAGTGCCTTCAAGCCAGATATTCCACCCAGCTCACACCACAGGGTGCCTCCCTCAGTAACTCCACCCCACTTCCAGCCTGGCTCTCCTGCTCACACAAAGAGCTTAGGCATAGCCCTCCAGGTGCAGCCCTGCACAGGCAATTAGTAACCAGCACAAAGGTTCGGTTTGACCGAGGCTCGCTCTCATTACCACCAGCCCTGCTCAAGGGCGAACCAAACTTATCTCTTCCCTTTCCCCCAAAATTCATTTTCTGAGAACAGCGCCAAGTTCAAAATAAGGAGAAGAGGATCTGGCACCCACAGCAGCAGCACATGGCTTCCCTGCCCAGGACACTCGGATTCGCAGGCACTCACCAGCGTAAGTAGCAGTAGGTTGCTTCCACGTTGTAGTATTTGCTGCCTGCCAATGTCCCCAGTTGGTTGAAGGGCATTCCTGTCAAGAAGGAGAGGGGCAATGGAATTCATCTGGAATTCTCCAATGGCCATGGTTAGAAAGCAGACACTTTTCCTTTCACTACATTTCCAGGCATGCCAGGAGACACAAAGAGGAGTAAAGCTGCAGTACAAAGGTCTGGACTACTCAATCCTTCCACCGTCCAGGGTTTCTTTTCCATTTTACAGAGCTTTTAGATCCTCCCCACCTTGTGCCAGTTATCTATGTAAGAGAGAAGAGCAAACAATGCCTCCTCCTCTGTATTAACAATGCTGTGACTTTGACTCCATATTCCTCGACACAGACATAATTTTATCAGCATCTGAGAGCTCTGTTCCACTTCCTGTGGTGCAGAAACTTTTGCCACTTTTATTTGGGAAAAGTCTATCAAGCCGTTCAGTGAGAACTCTGCAAAGACAGCATGTAGAGAACATTTGGCTGGAATTGCACATTTTAAGATATGACAGGCCCTCTACTCCGGCACTGATGTGTCCCCAGAAGGAGGCACTTCTGAAGAAGGAAGCAGCACATGAGATTTGTTTATCAGGCGTAAAACGGGAAGTTGACCAATAATCCTCTGCTCCTGGCAGTGGAGAGCTGGATGTGCCCGTAGCCCACAGACACAACGTCACCAGAGTCAGCGAAGTCTGAGCTTCTCAGAGGTTCTCAGATGAGTACACTGAGGTCACTGGCAAGGAGCACCCTGGCTTCAAGATCTCTGTTTGGCTTGCCAGCAAGAGAAGTTCTCAAAGAAAGCAACTTTAACCAGAGGATAAAACCAGTCCTCTCTCATCTGCAGGATATAAACCTAACCAGTGTAGTTTTACATCGTTTTTACACTGCAGCAGCATGATTTTAACACCTATAAATTCATGGTAAGTCACTCACCAATTTGTGGTGCAACAGAAAGGGCTTGATAGTAAAATCGCTCAGCTAGCAGCTCCGTGTCCACACCTGCCAGCTCGTTCTGATAGCGAGCTGAAAGGAAACCACACACCACGCATCAGAAACCCAAAGGCAGCATTTGCTGCAGAGCAGCACAGTTTCCTTACAGATTAAAAATACCACAAAACGTGAAATACTGGCCAAGTCAACAAATCCACCAAAGAACTGCTCTTGGTAAACACTGCAACACACAGGGTTTGCCAGGGCTGTCTAAAACACTTTTCTTTCACCTGCTCACACCACACACCACAATTCCTGCCCCTTCCAGCCAAGGGCTGAGCCTGCCACACTTGCAGCATCACATTAACAAAGGAAGATGTTCTTCTGCTCCACGTGTTAAGTGCTGATTCATCTATCCTTGAAGTAACTCAGAGTTGTGCTCCACTTTCCTGTACCTCAGACTATATTCTAGGACAGCAGGGTATGAAATCTAAATCAAGTCAGCTGACTTAATAAAATACCTGACTGTGGCTAGACTGGACTTAATTCATTTATTTTCTCTCTTTTTTTCCATTTTTTTGACAAATGTGGGCATTTTAGAAATCTTAGGTGACAGCACTGTGAAAAGGTGAGCATATTTCTCTCCCACCACTCAGGTAAGTCATTCCTACTACCCTCACAATACATTTATTTGCAATGCCATTTTTAGGCTGATTCGTAACACTAAGGTCAAACAGCTTTCACCAGCTTGGAGGCTACAGTGTCAGACACATGCACCTGTGCCACACTTGCAAGAGCTGCTTTGCACACAACTATGTTTTCTCCTGCCTTTACTCCCACACGTTCACAATCAAGAAGCTGACACACCACACACTTCAGGAGGTCGTGACTGTGGGACAGTCATGCCTGCTATAGAATGGATGACGCACAGCCAAGCACAATGACAAGGAACCTGGGACTTTGCAGTGGCAAAGATCTGGATTGATGCACAATATTGCCTAAATCTGATTTTCAGTCCCACTGGTGCTGATGGCAGTGGTTTTATAAGGCAAGTCACAACTAAGCAGTCTGAACTGAACTCTCTTTGATCCTTCACACTGTCCAAACAATGTAAATAAAAGCAAAGGCTTCCACTCTTTCACAGTCGGGGCTACAACTGCTTATCAGCAGCAAATTCCTCATCTACCTGCCCAAATACAAAGCTCCTGCAACTTGTAGCAGTTCAGGCACAAGGATTTCAGCTTTTCCCAGTCTGCGACGAAGGTGTCAGAGATAAACAGAATCTGCAAGTAACCTTGGCTGGTGCACAACAGCAACAACCTCACATGGTACAGGCAGCATCTTTTTCCCATTTTAAAGCCTGCCCTGAGAGGCAATGCTGTCCTTACCTAGATCTCCCAGATAAACCAGACATCGGTGACATGCCATCTGTGCCCACTCCATCTCCTTCTCTGACGCAGACACGGGTTTCTTGCAGCCTACGAGCAAACACAGAAATCACTTAGAGCTTTGGGTGGAGGCTGCTGGGAAGACATAGAATCTGCCCACGCCTCTGCCCAAGACACCCAAATCAAATTACCCCACTGCCGGCTGCCGGCTGTGCCATCTTGTAGAGCAGCACTGGGTCACTTTTGTCAAAATGTGGAAAACAGATGCAGAAAAATACTTACAGGGTCTGCTGTTCACCCACTCCCCTTGGATTCCCTGGTGATGGGGGCAGTGCGTGCCACCGCACCACCAACAGTCACTGACATAAATGGCTGTCACCTTGTCTACAAGGTCTGCCACAGACACCTGGCTCCATCCGCCCTCAGATGAGAGGACAAAGGCCAACTCCCACCTATACAATCACGTGATCATGTTAACAGAGCACTGAACACAAGTAAAAAGGCTGATTTCATTAACATGGCCTTTGGATGGGAGCAGGCACAAATCCCTGGAAGCCAGAACAAACTCTGAGCACTGACATTGGGCAGCAGCACACAATGGGGACAGACCCTCTCCAACACTGAAGATAGAAACAAACTCATTGTCTCAAGACCAAGATGTAGACTTAGGACTGACCAACCAAAAAGGGAAGAAGAGAAGTTAAACAAACAAAAACTGGGACAGAAATCTGTGCTGTAGGCAGGGCAGCTGGAGTCAGTTAGGGAGAACTGGCTCTGGACAACTGTGCCTTTGCACAGTTCAGTGCAAGTGGGTTCAGAAGGGCAACCGAGCTAGTGACAGGGCTGAAAGGCACTGGTTGGGAAGAGCAGCCATAGACTTCAGGCTTGTCTAAGTTGGAGAAGAGTAGGCTGGGGAATACCTCATTGCTCTCTGTAGCTTCCTGAGGAGAAGATGCCAGTCTCTTCTCCCTGACATCCAGTGATAGGGAGCATGGAAATGGTTCAAAGATGCATCAAAAAGGAGGTTTAGATTGGACATGAGGAAGCCTCTCCTCACCAGAAGGAGGTTGCACCCTGGAATGGGTTTTCTAGGGAGCTGATCAATGCCCCAGACCTGTCAGTGTTTAAGAGGCATTTGGACAATGTCCTTGACAACATTTTAACTCCTGGTCAGTCAGTGAGTTGCTCAGGCAGTTGGACTGGACAATTGTAGGTCCCTTCCAACTGAAATAGTCTTGTTTATTCTATACTCAAGTTATAAAAAAAGAGCAGTTCAGGCAGTGGAAAGTGTCAAAAGCAACCGAGGAAGGCTGTAGCCAGCTGATCTGAACTAACTGAAGTAATCAAACATGACTCAGTTCCTGGGAAGAGCACATCCCACCTCCCCCTCAGCCAGCGAGGCCACAGTTCAGCCAGAGATCAGGAGGCAAAGGCTGCTGCGCCTGCGCTTCCCCTCCGGAGATTGTCCACTGCTGCTGGGCCACCAGTGTCACAGATTCAGGCTGACTTCAGTCTTCCTGCTGCCAAGGACTCACACCTTCTGGAGGAGAAAGTTCCCTCAAGCAGGAATCCCAAAGAAGATTTTGAAGACCGATCCAGTCTGCACTCTGCTTCCCTCTTGGCTGAGGCTAAAAGGATGGACAAGAAATCTGGAAGCTGCAGCGGCCAGTGAGGAACTGTTCCCACTTACCAACAGGCATTGTACAAGTAACATTGTACAAATACACAGCCTTAAATCTGTTGGACTTATCCTCCCTTTTTTTGTTCTGAATCCTCTTGCTCCCATTCATATAATCATCAAGCTGTGCCCCCCCTAGTCTGTGGTTTATATGGGATTCTTTCAGATCCATCTTTTCTGGATAGGCAAAAATTACATCTCTACTCTCCAGTTACATGCTCACCTGCAGCACCCTTTTAATTGAAGAGCCCAAACACATTAAGAAACCTGAACAAGGGGAGTCTTTCATATGCAATCACCCCTCAGGGTACAAACCTACCTGGAATGTGCATATTGAGGATTTATTAATTCTGCAGTACTGAGATACATTTCTAAAAGCAACAGTTGCCAAGAACATCTGCCTTTCAAACCAACATTTTTAAGCCAACAGCGATACCATCATCTCCCAGAACTAAGAGTAGGATCCCAGCAAGTAAAACCTTCCTTTGCTAAAGACACACTAAGTTCCCTTAGCCAGGTGCTGCTGTCCTGCCCCCTGCCAGCTTTAAGCACATCAGTTAAACCCTTGCTAATACAGTTCACAAAACAGATGCTCCATTTCTCACCCAGACATCCCCCACAACAGAAACACGTACCCTGAGGCCACTGAGTACAACCCCAGGCAAAGAAGAAAAGACCATTACAAGATAATAGAGGATGTGAATGCAAAGGGAGTCTTGAGCTGTTTCAGGACTGTAAATACTCTTATTCTTCCTCCCCTAAGAGGTACAATACCTCAGACTTCCCTGCACCTAAGGGCATGCAGAGGTCACACGGGCCAGCTAACATGAGCTACAGGACCTTCCTGTGTTCTCAGTTCAAGGTTCAATAGCTGTTTCAAAGCCACACAGTGAAGAGAGCACAGACAGAGGAGGCACCAAGAGGAGGAACAGTGTCTTACATCTAGTGAATAGGATGTACTGACAGAAATCCGCTGATTTCAAGAATCTATTCCCCTGTTTGTCTGCTTTAACTAAGCTTTCAAAAAACATTCTGTACAGCCAATAGTGCTCTTCAATTTTCCATAAACATCTGCCATCACCAGACACTTATTAAAGAATTTTCTCACACTGTTTTTTCTTCCTGATAGAAACCCTTTTCTCTTCCCCAAATTTAAAAAAAAAAAAAAAAAGGTGGTGCCATGGAAAAGAAAGCAGGACAATCTGTTCTAAACAGACAACTTGCTAATAGGGAAAAAAAGTTCCCTTGAATGCTGAAAACAAAGATGGACTAGTACAAGGGGAAGTCACCTGTATGGGATTCAGCCTTGCCCATGAGCCCAACACCTTGAGCACAAACCTATGAGAGGGTCCGTCACATGTGTCCAGTCGATGCAGCACTGCAACTCCAGCTGATAATGAGATTGGATGTAGAGCAGGAGGTGTTGGTAAAATCCTATGCCAGCCACCAAGTGAGTTCGGTATGCGCACTCCAGGGTGCTGCGGCTGTGGATGTGCTGGGAGAAGGAAAAGGAGGACGTTAATGCAGTCCAGGGCACGGTTTAGGCTGGGCACCCAAGCTGTACTGACTGAGAAGCAAGACAGTGGTAGCTCAGCTGCAGCTGGGTTTGCACAGCTCTTTACCTCCTCCTGCTCAACAGTGTTCCCCTCTAGTGGTATTTACTAAGCGTCAACATCAAGGAGAAATACTTGCAAAAACAAATAAATAAAATCAAAGTATCTGGTTAGAGCTCCTTAAATGCACCCAGACCCCTGAAAAGCCAGGAGAGCTCATGGTATCAGAGAGCACTGAGGATCTTCCAGTGATCAACTCTTGTAAAAACGATCAGGACTGACAAAGCCTCTTAAAACCATCGCTCTACCTGGAGAGATCTGTCTTATGAAGAGGGGAACACAAAAAATAAGCTAATTCTGTTGAAATGCCTTCTGCAATGGCAGGTCTCTCAACAGCATGTTAGTGCTTACCTACCCAGTGCCACACAAAGGCATAGGGCAGCTGCACAGGAATTTGGCAGTGCCCAGCTTCCCACCCTGGGCTCAGACCACAGCTTCTCCAAGCAAATGAAGCTTTAAACTTCACCTCATTTACTGCACAGCCAGAGACCTTCTCATGCCAGAGCCATAAATACCTGCCTTTTTATTTGTTTTAATGAGCTGGATAACTTCATAGTAAACCTTTCTCCAGAGCAGTTCTTCTGCTTTTCTTCCATAATCCACTGGATGCAGGAACATCAGCTTCACACACAGCTCCCGTAGCCTGGGACAGAGAGCAGAGCATTCTCAGTGAGCTGCTGCAGCCTCAAACACAGCTGCCACCATAGAAGCACAGTAGAGGAAACTCCAGATCCATTACAATGGCTCAGCCAGGCCATCTGGTGATGGTACAGCCTGGATCGTTCCCATGCAAGAGCACCTGGAAAAGCTGTATACTTAAACCAATGCCCTCTGGGCTCACCTGGCCATCAGCGACTTCCTGAAGTGCAGTAATGACAAGAATTGGCTTGACAGCATAAAAAAATGAGTAAGAATAATCCTCCTTGCTCAGCAGCCCCTAAACCTGATAAAAGATTTTACACACATGTAAAAAATTTCTGGCCCACAGTTTTTACTACAAAGAAGGAACTGGCCAACACAAAGACACAATTTATTTGTATCAATGACACTCAGGAAAGTCTCTGGCCATGGACTGTGCTGCTCAAACACAGGTCTGAAATCCAGCCTCTGCTTCCAAAACCTGGAAGGATCCTAGGTCAACAAGTACACAACAAACCAAAATAAACTGCACATTCAACAGCTCCACGTGTTGCTTAACACGGATTTTCCCCAGCCAAACACAAAACACAAACACACTGCCCAACTTACTTGTTCCTCAAACTGATGTTCTCTGGCTTGAACACGTCCTGATAAGCTGCCTTATTGCCAAGGATGAGATCCAGCCGGTGCACGGCCTCAACCACTGCCCTGGATGAGAACACAGAATCAAGAGTTTCAGGACAGCAAGTCAGCTGGGATCACTGCAGATCAGAGGTGTCTGCAAAGAACCACACCGGCCTGCTTAGTTCCTCTGTCAGCACTGCCATGTACCACTATACCATAGTCACTGATCTCCTTTTCGCACTCTGTTTGAAGGTGGTTATGGAAAGCAAAAAAAAGCAGAGTTGCACACATTACAGGCATTTTGCTGCAGAACAGTGCTTTAATCACCACTTACCGCTGCCTGTCTGATCAAATATGTCAATTATTTCTACAGTTGCAAAATCAGAAATGTCTCTGGACAAGTTAGCAATCTCAGCAACTAAACCTGCTATACCTACACTCAGATTAATTTAAATGTCTTAAACTCTGAGATTTAAAAAGTGGATTGAATTCTAATAACTACTGTTTCGATGGGATATGTTTTAATGATGTAAGAATCAAACCTCCACCATTTCCTATTTCCTTAGCAACCTGCCTATGAAAGAAAGCAACACAAGTCTCTCATTTGCCAAAACTTCCCCACCTTTGCTACAGGGATTCACTACCTAAACCCCTTAAAGTTTTCTTAGTGACAGGTAACAGATATTCAAACCCAGCCTAAAAGAGGAAATTTGTTGCAAGGTTTTCTCCTCTGAAAGCCAGCTAAAAGACAGAGTGAGCAACCTCTAAACCTCTGAGCCATGCAAAAAAGTACTTTGGTGAATCATTGCCCAAGACCCTCCTCCTGGAGGAAGAATCCCACACCGTGTGTACATCTCAAGCACTCAAGTTTGTAGCTGTGAACAAATCACACCACAATTCTGAACGCTACGGTGAAATAAACCCAGGGACTTTCAGCACCATTAGTGCTGAACCTCATCAATAGCTCAGGGATAGCTCAATAAAGCATAATCAACCATCAACCCTTCCTTCACAAGAGGTCACCTCCAGCCTCTGCCTTTGCTCCGCCTGTATCCGAGGTCACCCAGCCCACTCCTGAAGTTAACTTTCCCCAGCTCTTCTTTAAGCAGAACATCTCCCAAGCCATCAGCTACCAAACCCCGAGTGGTCCTTGTTCTCTCCCTCAGCTTCACATCTACCCCAATCATTGTCATTGCTCGTTTGCTCCACTGCCTGTCTCACTGCGGCCGCAGAGCCTGCTGCACCCAAGAGCTGTTGGAGCAAGGAGCTGAAGACAACTGCAATGCGCTGTGAACACAGAAGGCAGGACCAGAGCAAACTCCCGCCATGCAGAGCAGTGAGGTGCCGCAGCCAATCTGCTCCCCCTCCCGAAATCTCCATCTCCTGCAGATCGGGAGCTCTCCCATCACACTCACAGCACCATGCAGTGACTGAGCCTGCTACTCCTGCACTGATGATAGACAAATGGAGCACAGGGCACTCCCAAAGACTGCAAGCCCATGTTCTGGGAGGCTGAAACCACCACCACTTCCATGAAAACAAAAGGTATTACTGCAAAGTAACCAGAAGTTTCCAATGCCAGCATCTTCCCATGCAAGGCCAATCTCCCTTCACAAACTCACTACACGCAAAGGAACCTCCCTGAAAAAAGCCCCAGGACATTCCAGAGCTCACAGAGAAAATGTCCCATCTCCTGCTATGCCACAGAAAGTCTCTCACTCAAGGTAATGAAATCTCACTTGTTTCCAGTAACCACAGAAACTGACAGGAAAAAGGAAGCGCGGGGAATAGAGGCATCTCATGCAACGACTTGGGAAAGCAAAACACCATAGACTTGAACCAACTTCTTCCTGAATAATCATGAAGAAAACCAAGGAGATAGTAAGAATCGCACAAAAAAATCCTGTTGCATCCTTGACATCCTCCTGCTCACTGCCATCTTTCTCATATGGCCTGAAGGGCATTTGCAAACTCTGACAGCTGCATACCCTCATAGCAAGGAAAGAAGCAAGTAAAATACGTTTTGGTTCACAGGTAGCAGGCACTGAGTATGCAGCATCCAGCCAAGCTCATACTGGGGGTGGGACATTCCAACAAGCCCCCCGGTTTAGTTTCCCCACAACAGAACCCCACAAAGCACAAGCAATGCACATCTTACTGCAGCCTGGGACTGCTGTCCTGGCTATGGCTCTCAAAGTCCCTCCCAATACACCACGAGCTGACTGGCTTCCTGTGCAAAGGGTGACAAGAGGAAAGGGGAACTGCTGCTTCATTTGATTCCCAGAGAGAACTATAGGAAAACTACAATTCTTGATTCCTGACATAGGTAGTAAAGCAGCTGTAGAATTACATTCCAGGAGCACCGAATCTCAGCTGCATGCGTCCGATACAAGCGCACATGTCCATGACGTCCAATGTGGGAAATGATCCCAGCGGCCTGCCAAACGAGAAGTACGGAAAAGTTCCCTTCTGGGGACAGGCTGAGCAAGGACACTGGAAGCTATTTCAGCTTCCCCTCACGGTGGCCCAGAGGCCATCTGCCGTACAACCTAGTTTTCTACAACAGCCCTGGATGGGCACATGCACACACTTAGTGTTTCTGCTGTTCTTTCAGGGTTTGTGAAGAAACAGAGTTCATGACCAGAGAGCAGCAAGGCTGACACACTGAGAAGTGGTTCGTGAGCCCTAAGGGAGGCCCCTACTGAAATACCACCTTGTCCACACAGGCCCCATGGTGTTGCTGAAAGAGAAGGAGACAGGAGTAAAGCAGAATCAGTGACAGCCAGAGATGACTTGCCAGGATCCCTCATCTGCGGTGCTGAGAAAAGGGGACTTGGTGAGGACAAAAGGGACAGGAGCTGGTCTCTCTCCAGAAACGTTGGGAAACACTAACACAGTGTAACACTATGGACCACGCACTGATGGAAATGCACTTTAACATCTGTGCCCTGGCTGGCCCAAGACTATGGGTAGAACTTTCCCTAGCAGTTAAGAGGACAAATCTTGTCCCAGGACCCATTTTTCTACCTGCTGTGTTTAAACGCTGCTTTCAGACAGCACATCAGAGCCACAAAGAAGGCACATCAGATGCCAGTCTATTAAAAGAAACAAGTACAACACATGGTGCCAAACAGGGTGGAAACAGGCCAATGCCAAGTCCTCTCAAACCATACAGACATCGATCTGTCCCCTTTCCTCTGTGTCATTAACAGTCTGGGATAGAGCAGGACAGTGGGGAGAATTATTTGTCTCCTCTGTTTATTTAGTACATCACCAAGAGCCACAGTGTCTGAGGAGTAAGATATTCCTCAGAGAAAAGACCTGCAGTCATTCATCTCTGCTCTGGCATGTGTCAGTCCACAATTCACACTGTCTGGAAAAGGCTCCACGCATGAACAGCAACACTGAGTCCACGAGCTAATGGTTACCCAGAAACCCGTAAAATAAACCTGGTCACCTTACGCTACAACATGCATTGTAAAAGTGCACCCAGGATAATGCAGTTGCCACATTCCATGGTGAAACCTGGGAATTATCAATCCAGAAAGACTTGGAAAAGGTCAAAGAGTACCCTATAAGCAGCAATGGGCACCCTCATCTCTGAAAGGACACTTCAACAGCCAACATTGAGACCTGAGCTCAACTCCCACAAACTGACACAACGCTTATACCATGGGATCACAGTTCAGAGCTGGGACTGTGACATTCACGCACCTGTGACTCAAAGGCGCCACTTAGTGCAATAGTCATGAGTTCCCAGAGACCACAGTCACCACACAACAGGCTGCTTGGAGGGCATGAAACTCCCACCTCACGCAACCCCACTTCAGGCTGAAACAGACAAGAACTGACAGGAGACTGTTAAGGTGGGAACTCGCTCAGAGAACTGTCAGCTACAGAGATGAAAATTTGTGGCCACTGCAGGTACTATAAATCCTGCGCTAAAATCACACTGCTTCCTCCCAGCTAGAGAAGAGCCATGTCTGCAAGAGGGGGGTGGTTCTTTTCCTGCTGTAAAAACGCTCTAGAGCAACCTCATTCCTAATTCTGCTATAAAAATTCAAACAGAAAACAACCTCTCCCTTGCCTGGATGACGATCCCCCATCTGGCCACAGGCCCATTCTCTTGCTGGCTGCAGCAGAACGTGCGGTTCCACTTGTCAGATGAGCTGAGCAGCACCAGAACCCAAAGCAGGACAGTTCTTGAACCAGGACAAGGATGGTTTAAGCAAAACATGTTCTGTTTTGCAGGTAGAAGCACAGACATCCTGCACATCCTCTCCTGCCCTGTCCTGTACTGCTCGGTGGGCAGCAGGCACAGCACTCTGCTGCTCCAGCTCAGCCTCCAGCTGACATGGTTGAGATCACTGCAGGTGTCTCAGCATGGCAACAGACACAGAGCTCCAGAGCCCAAGGTGCTTCAGGCAGGACCGTGCAGCCCATAACTCCAGCACACCAAGCTGCTGGGTCCCACTTCTGACCTCGCACCAAGAAAAGCAACCCACTGAACCTCCAAAGTGCAGGAACAGGCTTGCACGGAGCATATTGTAGAAACAGAGAAATAACCAGCACCCAAACCTGCAGTTACTGGTGGGGATTCTTGGGTACAGATCCTGCCAGTGGCCCCAAGAGGAGGCAAAGCCCTGCCCTGCTGTAGAGGAGGGCAGTGAGGTGAAAGGACACAGCTAATGCCACCAAGACAAAAAGAAACAGAGCCCCATGTAAAATTCATCTCTTGTCTCCATCACCTTCGAGACAATTCTTCTTCGAGATCCACAGTTGCTGCTGGAACTCCTGTGGATCTGTTGTACTGACAGGGAACCTGAGGCAGAAGGGAACAATTTCTGAGCCACCCTCACAAAACAAGTCATGAGTGGAGCCGAGGCAGCTTGGGGCTAACAGCATGACACCCCGCCTCATGGGACATCTTCTGGGGGTCTGAGCTCACCAAGGCCAGTAGGAGCGGCCTCACCAAGGCTCCAGTCCTGTTCTCTGATGCCATTTCCAATGCATGGTGTGGAAATGTGGGACCATGGTCCCAGGGAGTGCTTAACTGGAAAGATCTGCAGCTGGAGCAGTCCTGCCCTCCACACAACAGCAAAGTGCCCCGGCTCACACTCCTGCTCATCACACCCTCTTCTCCAGCACTTCTCATATAATCCCTACCTACCGCCAAAGCCAGGGATACCCTCTCCAACCCCCTTCTCCCTGGATGACCCCACATCTCACCCTTATCCCACTATATCCCAACAACTCCTTTCCCCTCAGCCCCCATCATCCTCCCTGAATCCCACAGAACTACTTTTTCCATCTCCTGTCCTCACCTATCACCCTGGGTGTTCCCTTACCCCTAACCCCCTTCTTACTCTCCCACCTATGTCCTTCCCCCATCTCTCCTGGATCTCACACAGCTCCTTCCCCCACTATCCCTTGGCCTGACTCATCTGCCCTGAAGCCACCAGACCTCTTTTCACCAGTGCTGCCCCTCCATGTGTTGCTTATCCCCTCTGGATCTCATACAACTCCCTTCCCCACATTCCCTTTTCCCAGTCTTCCTTAAACCTCCACCTTCTCCTCTCCCTTTGCACTGCCATCCTTTCCCTGGATTTCCCCACAACTTCTTCACTTCATTCTTCCCTAAATTCCATCATCCCCTTTCCCCGTCTTCTCTGAACATTCCTCCGAACCCCTTTGCCCTTGCTCATCCAGTCTCCCCCGGATTCAAGAGCCTCCCCGCCCAATTAATCCCTGTTACCTCGATTCGGCCATCTCCTTCTCCAGTCCCCCGAATCCTTCCCTGACAACTCCTCCATCTCCTTTCCTTCCATCTTCCCCAAATCCCGCCAACGTTGGTCTTCCCCAACCTCGCCCAATCTCCCCCGCCCCAATCTCCTTCCCTCCCGTCACCCCCGCCGGACCCGGCCCAGCCCTCTGCTCTCCTCGGGCACCCTCTGTTCCCCTCCCTCCCCAGATCTTTCCCCGTCCCCCTGAGTCACTCCCCGACCCTCTCCGCGCTGACCCACCCCATACTCATCAGGAGCCGCCCCGACTCCTTCTCGACACCGGCTCCCTCCAGCGTCCCCCAGCTCTCTCCCCTCCTCGGCCACTCCATCCCGTCTGACCCCCCTTGCCTCTCTCCTCACCGGTAC
>VYZT01058133.1:176014-210301 GCA_013400735.1 Pomatostomus ruficeps | reverse complement strand
GGGGCGACCTCGCCTCGCGAGAGTCGCGTCTCGCGCCGAGCCCTCGCTGAGGGCTCCGCTCATGGCGGCGCCGGCGTCCGTCAGCCCAAGCCCAGCCCTAGGGCGGGCCCGGCGGGAGCGGCGGCCCGGGGTCCCTCTGTCCTAGTCTGGTCGAGGGCTGGACCAGACCCCCCCTGTGGCTGTGGGGCCGGGAGCGGGGAGAACGGCTCAGGAATCCCAAAGCGTTCTGGGATCCCGCCGTGCGGGGGTTCCCCAGGGACCGGCCAGGAGTCCGGGCGGCTCCTGTGGGGCCGCGGCTCCCGCAGTGGTGCCTTGAAGCCGAATTATCTGTCTTCAGGCTGAATCGTCTCACCTTTTGCAAACATAACTGTGCCAGATAATTTCTGTAACAAAAGTTGCTCAAGAAAAAGAAAAAAAGGCTTCGTAGTTCAAGCATTGTGTGAAGTTACACGACATGAATATTCATTAGGTGGACGGGAAAGGTGTATTAGACGAGTTTATGTGAATTTTACTGTATAAAATATGTAACTTCGTGTTACCCTCGGTGCACTTTATTTGTGGAAAACTCCACTTTCGCACCCTCGCAGAATAAACAAGGAGTGACTTGTCTGTCTCCTTTCTAAACTATGTCTGTGTTTAGAGAGCTCTTTATCTCGGCACACCCAGAACGGCCCGGACAGGGATCCGGGTGGGTCCGTTGCCTAACACGGGGGACAGCGCTGGGGCTGCCCGTGTCCCCCCGCCGGCCCTGCCCGCGTGGGAGCCCTGCGGGGACACGGCTCGGGCTGAGGCGGGCGGAGGATCCCGGCTGGGCGAGACTCTGCGCCCGCCCCTCCACCCGCCCCACCTGAGCTGGTTCGGCAGGTTTGAGGTGCGCAGGCGGTCGGGAGAGCGCCGGCATCGCGCAGGGTCCCAACAGAGCTGCTTCGTGGCCCCCATGGCCCCCCGCCTCTGCCCGAGTGAGTCCTGCAGCGAGGGGAGGTGGTGCCGCGGGGGAGCGGGGCTGGGAGCCGGGAGCGAGGCTGGGGTCCGGGATCCGTGCGCTGGAGGTGTGGGAGGCCGAGGAAGCTGTTTCAGCCCTACTTCCGTGTGTGGATCTCGGAGGAAGCCCCAGGCGGCTCCGTGCCTCAGTTTCCCCACACCTGTGGCCAGGCCAAGGCTCCTTCTGAGGGTTCAGGGATGAATGTGCTGAGAGGAGTGAAGGAGCGATGTTCATTGCAGGAGACAGAGGGGAACAGCCAGGACAGGTGAAGAGACAGGGTTCCCCAAAAGTATAACGACGTGGAAGCTCTGCCTGTACCTCCTGCACCCCATGGAAGGGCACCCAGCTGCCCCTTTTGCCCATCCCACACATCAGTCTCAGCTACAAGAGGCAGCAAATCTGGCCCATGCCGGCTGTTCCCGGAAGCAGCCAGGTCACTTGTCCACAGGGCTTGGCTGGTCCTGGCCCAGGACAGAGCCACAGAGGAGCTGGTTGTATCATCCAGGCTGTGCCTAGCCAGAACCCCTGGGATGTTTGTTCAGTGGAGGAAGCAATTCCCAGGCTGCTCTGTTTTGCAGCCAGACCTGCACCACCAGGGTTTGCCCCACCCAGGACAGTACCTGATCCCGCTGCCAGGGGCCAGAGCACGGGGATGCCAGGCACTGCTTTCCCCTCCTAGTGCAAGGACGGGGGGGTGCTGGGGGCTCCAGAGGTGCCAGTTTGCTCTCATTTTGTAACTGGGGCTGTGTATGTGACCCCAAACCTCTCATTTCTGATGTACATCTGTCTCCTTTCTCATGGTTCAGGATGAAAGCAGAAGGGACAGGAACTTCGTCGCCTCTGAAACCGCAAGTGCAGGCAGCAGTGTCACCAGCCCCCAGCTGCATCCCTGGCAGTGAGGAACTGGACGCTTTCATGGCTGGTGTGAACTCTGTCCTACCCCCAGAGGAGGTGGCTTTGCTGGAGCTGGGAAAGATGGCCCCAGACAACGTGCCACCAGCCCCAGATGAAGACCTGGAGGACCCTGTTGCCACACTGCCATGGGACCGGTGCCAGCACAATGCTCGGGGCCAGCCGGAGCTCGTGGAGACGAAAAGGCGCTCGAGTCCTGAAGGGGGGCATGAAGACCCAGAGGAAGCTGTTCCCACCTGCCCCACAGTCGTGGCCGAAGATGAGGAAGTTCCCCAGCTGCCCGTGATGGCAGCCCACGTTTTTGTGCCCATCGACCCACAGTGCATTGAGCAGAGCCCCTTCAAGCAGAAGCAGCACCCCACCCCATGGCCCCGGGAGGAGGGCAGGGGGGACCAGATTCCCCCCAGTGACAGACACAGCAGCCTCCACCACAAGCAAGTCTTCCTCCCCTTCAGCCCCTCGCGCTACCAGGACCCACTGGGCTTCGAGGGGCGCATGGCCAAGCCCCCAGCTGAGGGGACGCGGTGCCCGTGCACCAGGGGCTGTGGCACTGATAACCTCAAGGCCATGGCATCCGTGGCAGGGGCCCTGCTCCTCTGCCCTTGCCTCATCTACGGGGCCTATGTCTTCTTGCCCTTTGACGCCCCGCTGCTGCCCACCGTCAGCGCCCGCCTGGTCTACACATTGCGCTGTGCTGCCTTTGCCACCTTCCCCATCGTGCTGGGTGAGCCATGGGCTTGGGGTACGAGCACTGCTCCTGATCCGGGCTGCGTTGGCCCTGGGGCTGCAGGAGCAGAGCTGGGACTGAGCTCTTTGTGGCTCTGTTGCTCCCACCAGGAGCAGCAGATGGAGTTTTTCTCCCCTCCTGGTGCTCCCCAAACCCCACTGTGGCTCCTCTGGGCACCCACTCAGCTCCTCTCTCTGTCCCTCAGGAATGATCGTCAGCGGCATCTCCCACCTCTGCTCATCCACCCTGGAGCCCTTTGGAGAGCTCCACCAGGAGGTGGAGATCCACCGCACTTACGTCTCCCAGTCCGTCCACCTCTTCATCCTCTACTTCTTCAACATGGCAGTGCTGGCCACCTACCTTCCACAGGAGCTCCTCAAGCTCATCCCACTGCTCACAGGGCTCTTCGCCGTCTCCCGGTAAGTGACTCTTTTACCCTAGTGTGCTCTTGGGCTCTGTCAGCGCCAGCAAACACCATCCCTTGGTGCAAACTTCTACTCCAGCAGCACCTCACCCAGCTCACCAGAGTCAGGAGGGGTTCCTCATCCCACATCCCACTTCCTACAGCAGCCATGCCTGGGAAACCCTCACTGGTCAGAACCACTGAGTGCCAGCCCTATAGCATCACCGTTGGCTGAGCTCACACCCTCTGCCTTCTCCAGGTTGATTTTCTGGATGTCCTATGCCATCAGCCACTCCTTCCGTGCCTTCGGCTTCAGCATGACCTTCCTGCCACTCCTGGCCATGCTGCTCTGGAACCTGTACAGCATGTTCGTCCTGGAGCCTGAGAACCTCCTCGCTATGGCAGTGCCAAAGCCTGAGGGCCACTCCGAGGAGAGCCGAGCCAAACTCCGGCTCTGGGGGTGAGGAGAGGCTGGGAGATGGGGTACCTGGACCCTAAAGGGCTTGAGCCCTCCTTGATGCACTGCCTCAAGAGTCCTGACAGCACAGGGGTGCTGGCAAATCCAGCTGGGCCCCTGCTCCCTGCCTGGACACCGTAAGGTTTTGCTGGGCCCACAGAACCAGGCTGCAAACCCTCTGCCTCAGGAGACTCCTGCTGGAAGATGAAAAGAGCCCAGAGCAAGATGCAGTGAGCGCTGTTCCCTGCGGGTGGGGTGGGATTTTCTTCACCTCCTGCTGGAGCCAACTTTGTCCAATAAAGCCCTTTACCAAGCAGCTCTGTGGCTGGTTTGGGGAGGATGGGTTAAATTCCCTATGGAATGACTCAGAGCTTCACCTACAGGATGCAATCATCCAGCCTAAAAATTATGTTTCCAAGAGGGAAAAATTATGTTTTCCCTAGACTGTCCCTCTCCCAACTCTGCATCCCACTCCTGGGTCCCTGCATAGCCAGTCTCACCCTGCTTGTCCCTCCTCTTCCCCCTGGTGGAGGTCCAGCGCCCAGTTCACAGACCAGTTGGCTGGGCAGGAGGGAGGGAGCCCTCCCCCGGGAGGGATCTAGGGAGAAGCCAGGTCGGGTGACATGACACCAGGTTTGTCACTGCCCTCACCTGCAGACATGAAGGGACCCCTGGGAGTTGCACGTCTGATGGCCTCAGTTCTCAATCATAACCCAAAGCACTTAAAAATCCACCCAGTCCAGGAAAAGGCACTCCAGCTCCAGATCTGCCAGGTGTCTGGCTTGTCCCACCTCCCATCCTGGAGTGCTGTATCACAGGAACAGCCCACCCAAACCAGAGAATGCGACTCAAGGACCTGAAGGAATGGAACGAAACTGTGTCAGGGGAGGTGACTTGGTTTGAAAGACAGGTGCCTGCCAAGGAAGGCGGGAACCTCCCTTGGAATAAAAAATGTGACCTCCTTCCCTTCAAATTATTATAACTTTGAAATTACAGGGCTTTCAGGAAAAGATATAGGAAAAGGAATAACAGTTTTTTACTAATATATATATATGTATAACAAGGCGACAAACAGCAACGACAGCAGCAACACGACAAACAACAACCACGACCAGAAACCCAAGTAACACTCCGCGTTCTTTAAGCCGTTTCCTCTGGGATGCAGTTCCGGCCGCAGCCGCAGGGGCGCCGGTGGCTCCCGGTGGGTGCGATGACTCCTCGCGGCTGCAGGGGGCGCTCCGGGGCCAGCGGGGCCGCTCCCTCACGCGGTGTCGGGGGCCGGGCCGGGCCGGGCCGGGCCGCAGCTGGTGCCGATTGCCGGGTTACCGCGCAGGGGTGGCCTGTACGGGAATACCCCGCACGTCGCCTCCGAGCCCCCCCGCAAACGGCCGGGAAACAATTAAGCAGACTTGCAGTGCAGGAAAAGCGCAGCAGACCGGGATCTCGGAGTCCAACGCACAGGAGTGGCCGCGGCATCGAGGGCCGGTCCCGATGTTCCGGCACCACACGTGCTGGTTCAGAGCTCCGAGTGGTCAGGCAGCAGGAAAACAGGCAAACAGCTCCTTTCTCCCCCCAGCCCTGAAACCAGACTCCGCAAAAACCCAGCCAAACCTCCGAAGTAGCCCCCCTCACCTTTGTTCTCGCGGTATCCCCTGTGTCAGGAACATTAATCCACGATGGCAGAGGTTTATGTCCAAAATGGAGACAGAGGAGCCCTGTAACTTTATTCGAGCAAAGGGAAAGGCCATGGTGCATTTCCCATGGGGTTTCTCAAATTGCTGGAGGATGCAGCCTCCTTTTTGTCCTAATTTCCCGTCCACATTTCCCTCTCTCTTTCCCCTTGGCTGAGGTACTTGAGAGGTAGAGACTTCCCAAATCTCCTAATACAGACTTCCTTTTTCTTTGTATCTCTTTTCTTTTTCTCTGAGTCCAGGAATTTAGCATGGCCTTGGGTGAGCAACAGTCCGTGTCAATTAGTGGAATTCCTCTGGAATTTATGGTCCCTCCCATTGCTTCTTTCACCTCATTGGTATCTGGCTTCATCCACCAACAGGCCCACAGTTTGTTTGTAAAGACACATCCCTCTCATTCCTTTCACCTGGAAGCACAGGTCTGCCCAATCTATGAAAGCAGCATCCTGTCCCCACTTTCATGGACAAACAAGGCCAGGATCTATTCTGTCCTGGGGGATGGAGACAGAGGTCTCTGCTGCCCTGAGGAATAGAGGTGAAGGTCTCCCTTGTGCTGGCAGATAGAGGTAGAGGTCTCCAGAGTCTTGGACAATTGAGGCAAGAGTCTTTGCTGTCCTGGGTGAGAAAGGGTTGATCAATAGTTAGCTCATGTAAGCATGAGTTAACTATTAAGAGTTAGCAAATATTAATCACAAACCTAAGAAGCCAGATGCGTCCTAATCTTGTTAAGAGAAATAGAATCCATCTTGTTAAGAGGAACAGGACCTGTTGAAAGCAACGCAGAAACTGCTGAAGCAGCCAAGGAAGGATTATGCGTGCCCCAGAAAAAAAGGTGAAAAGGGAAGGGTAAAGAAAACCCCTGAGGAAGACTCAGAGCCTTCCTCAGTGCAACCACCAGAGTACACTGCACCTGCGCGGCACGTATGCTAATGATATTAATAACCTCTGAGAACTAATTTGTATAACCACGCCTATCTCAAGGAATGTAATGCATATACATGAATGTAACCATCTATTGTGCTGTGTAAGAGTGGTGTGTGTGTGTGTGTTTTCGGAGGAGCCATTCTCCACGCACCCGTGCCAAATAAAGCAAATATCCGCTCCTCTGACTCTGTCTCCGAAGTGTCTCTAGGCTCTGTTTGGAGCAATTCAGGGAGCTGAAGGTGTCCTGCTGGATCAAGGCAAAGGTCACGGCTGTTCTGAGGGATGAGGGTGGGGCCTCCGTGCCTCCCACAACCTGAAGATGAAGGCAACACAGTCTGTGCTTCACTGGGAGAGATCCTCCATGCCGTTTTCAGGACTGGGAGCAGAAACATGAACGGCAGAGGCAAATCCAAGCAGAGATTAAACACAGCAACGATGAGCACCGGAGCTCAAGGAGCCGGGGGTGGCAGCGGGGCCCAGCGGGTTCCCGGAAGGATGGCGGGCCTCGGCCGCGCCGGTTTGTGAGGGAGTGAGGGCCCGGCCAGGACGGGAACCAACGTGGCAGCACAGCGGGAGAGCGGCAAAGCGGTGCAGATGCCCGTGGGGGACTCACGGGGGCATCTCGTGGGGGCCGGGCCAGCAGCGCTCACTGAGGTCTAGGACGGGGCGCGGGCCCATACCAGCGGTGGCTTGAGTGTGGCAAAACCACCGGAAAACGCGGCAGCTGCCGTCCGCCCCGGCTCATCACCCACCCTCCCTGGTTAATCGCCCGCATGCCCCGGTTAAGCTCGCCTGTGGAGACCCCTGTCTTCATCTCTCAGGACATCAAAGAACCCGTCCTTCATCCCCCAGGACAGCATAAACTCTTACCACCTTTTACCAGGACAAGGGAGACAGACCCTCACCTTCACCGCCAGGGCAGCATAGACTCCTACCTTCATCCCCTCAGAGCAGCAGAGACCCCCACCTTCATCTCCCAGGAGAGCAGAAAACTCATCATCAAGCACCCGGGGCAGAGGAGACCCCTTATCTTTATCCACCAGGGCAGTAGATGCCCTCACCTGCATCATCCCTTCACCCTCAATTCAGTGGAGGCTCCTGCCTCCATCCTCCAAGGGTAGCAGAGACCCACACCTTCATCTGCCAGGACAAGGGAGACCCCGCCTTCATCCCTCAAGAGAGCGGCTCCCCCTGCTTCCTGCATTTTCCACCCAAGGCAGCAGGGAACCCCCTCCTCCATTTCCCAGAGGAGTGAAGAACATTCACCATCCTGTCCTCCAGAGACCCCCCCTTCACCACTCTGTATCCTGGAGACACTGCAAGTCCAGCAGAGACCCCCCCCCCAACTCCATTCTCCAGTGCAGCTGCTGCAGCAAAGACCCTTGCAGCAGCTGCTGACAGTGATGCTCCTCTGAGGCCTCTGATGTCCCCAGGTCCTTCCTGGCATTCCACCCTAGGCCACCTGACAGGTCCCTCTGCAGCATCATCAAACCCTAACTTGCTCCCAGAGCTTTGTGGATCCTGGTGGATTCTTTCCTCTGCAGAGCCCCTGAAATTCCTGAGAAGTCCTTTGCCCAGGTGCAACGGAGGGCCCGGAGCCAAGCCAGCACAGCCCCTGGCTAGGCTGATCCCCAACAGGAGCTGAGCTGCAATTCCCCAGGATTTTGGGTTTCCATTTCCTTGTGACTTTTAATGGAGACATTTGTGGAGCAGACAGTGTTTTCCATCCTTCCCTCACCTCAGGGCTGTGAAGCAGGAGCTGCCCCAGGGCTGGAGGAGCCCTGAGGCCCCTTGTCCCACCTGCCCCACGCTGGGGGCAGAGGTTGTCCCTTGCCCTGTCTTCAGATCCACTGGGACAGAGCTGTTGGGGGGGACCTGTGTCCTCGGGGGGTCCCCATGGGCCAGGCAGGCTCTTCCCCACCCACAGTCCCACCAGAGCAACCTTGGCATCATGGTGTCACCTCTGACCCTGTGGCTAAACCTTCCTCAGGAGCAAAGCAAAGGGATTCAGAGCATGATGCATACATGTCAAATCCTTGGGGATGGGGACTGATGGCTTCAGAGGGCCTGAAGCTGCAGGATCCCCATAAGAGTGGCTCTGATTAATTCCAGCTGCTCTATTAGAGCAGCTGAAAAACAAAGAGAACTGGGAAAGGTGAGGCTGACCATGGCGGCAGGGGACAGTGCAGGAACACTGCTGGGAGCCTGAGCTGCTCCAGGCTGGGGGAGAGGGAGAACAACATGCTGTGGTCCTCTTACCCCTCTTAATGCTTTCTGCTTCCTCTCCAACTCCTATGTAACTTCGTGGTGTGAGAGAGCCAAGCACTGCAGGGCTGTGTGTCCCTTTTGGGGATGGATCTGCCACCTCAGAGCCAGGAACTGGGGCAGCTTATGGCCCCTTGGCAGGATTTGGCTCAGGGGAGAGCAGCAGAGCCAGTTGAGGCAGTCCTGGAACCTTCTGGAAGTGCTGCATGGTGCTCCAGGGTAGAGCTGGGCTGAGCTGGCTGTGGACATGGCCATGGCCATGGTCATGGCACCAGAGCAAGGACAGAGCGTGGAGCAGGGGCATAGCACAGAGCAGGTCACAGCATGGAGTAGGGGGGTGACAGCCTGGTGAGGAGGGGATCACAGCCCATAGCGAGGACTTAGCCCTCAAGGGGCACAGGCATGAACAATGTCCCTGGGTGAGTCTTCCCACAGACCTGAGCCCCCCAACCCTTGGCTGCCACATGTCCTGTTCCAACTACTCCAAATGCTGCCATACCTTGTCCTAGCTCCCGCCCCTGCCAGTGTCCCTGTACCAACTCTTTCATCTACTGACGAGTGTCCCTATCCCAATTCCTCCTTTCATTCCTGTGTCCTTGCTCCAACTCCTTTACCCTGCTGTCTCCCTGTCCCATCTGAGCATGGCCCTGTTGCTGTCCCTGTTGCTGCCACACCACCACGTTCCTGTGCAGCGACGTGTGGGCTCGGTGGGTGCCATGGTCCCCACACAGCCTCTGCGTCCCCATGCCTGCTGGCTGAGGGGGCAGGTCCGGAGGAGGGATCTGCTGCATTTAAGCCCATAGTCCAACCATACCTTTAAGCAATTGCCCCAGTCTTTCTCCAAGCCCAGAAGTCTTTCAGGATCTGTGGGACTGAGCTGACACCTCCAGGCAGCCACAGTGCCCAGGCTACTCCTGCTCTGCTGGTCCCAGGTGGCTTTTACCCACCTGCCACACCCAGGTGCTCACACTGGCTTAGCAGCCGACGGCTGACACCATCCCTGCTTAGGGTGTCCTGGAGTGCCTGGTGCTCCCCTGTCCTGCTGCCCACTGGGGTCCAGATGGATGGATGCCCAAACCACAGCGATTAGGTGGTAGGAGTGAAGTAGGTGAGCAGGCAGAAGAACATCCACGCACAGCTACGGCACATCCCACCAGATCTTCTGAGCCTCCCTGGGCCCCCCAGGGTTCTGCCTGCCAGGGATCCCCCCCAAACTGCCTTATTTTGCCCGATGGACCAACCAGTTCCCTTCCCTGCCACTATTGCCAGGACCAAAGTCTGGTTTTATTATTTTTATTTGGCTGGGTGAGGGTGGTACCACTGCACTCCCTGCCCAGGGCCCTGGGGCCCTGGGGCCCCCCAGCTCCACAGATGTAATAGAGGGCCACCCTCTATGCCCCAATAAATGGCACCTCTTCTTTCCAGGCCTGGATTGTCATGATCCAGGCAGCGCCGGGTTGAGGGCTCTTGCCAGTGCATGAAAAGAGTCTCCTGGAGTGAAAGGGTGGACCCCAGCCTGAAGTGTGGGGATCCAATTGCCTCACACCATAGCAGGGCATCAGCAGTCATGAGGAAGGGGTGGGCTGGAATGGAGGGGTGGAGGGGGGGAATCACTGGTGATTCTCTACCAGCCCTGGGGGAGGCTGTGGGGAGGTCTGGGCAAGGGGGACATGGCTTGGGACATGTGTGTGCCACATGTGCACAGTGGTGTCCGGGGAACCAGGCTGTGTGTCTGTGGGTGGTGTGGGCGCAGTGGTTTCCAGGGAGCCAGATTGTGTGTCTGTGGTGTAGTGTGGGCATGGCTGGTCTGCCTGGTGTGTGCTTCATCCCTGCCCCTGAGAATAACAAAGAAAACCCCAAGCAGCCCCAGCAGTGACACTTCTGGGACTCTTGCAGTTGAACATCTCAAAGTACTTTTCAAAGTTGTATAATGTCTTGCAGTGGACCATCAGGAGTCAAATGAACTACATACAGGCTTGTCTTACAGCCTAGGGAAAAACCAAATAAACTCCATTTTCCCAGCCCAGACACAGGGAGACCATTTACACCAAGTGATCAGAGACCCAAATCTGGGAAAGAACAGGAGGAAAGTGCATCTCTCTTGGCTGCTCTCACACACCGCTGTCAACAGATCAAAAATCCAATGAAGTTGACTGCTGCACAGGTGTGTGAACAGCAAACAATCTGGGAATACAGGGCTAGGACCAGGGAACAGTGCAACCAAAGGACATGAGAGAGCAAGAGGGAGGAAAAGCACAGGGTGGGGGGAAGAAGACTTGAGGACAGAATCATGGCATCTCTGGAAAAAGGAAAAGAGTGTATGACTTTATCACAAAAAATGGGGTTTGCTGGAGGGAGGAGTATGGAAGGGGGAGTAGTTGCAACACTAAAGAAGGAAAATGAGAATAGTTTGACATCAGTGCTCAGGATCCTAATTATGCCTCAACTTGCTCAACGTTTTTAACTAACTTCCCTTCTGAAAGAGGTTCTCTCACCAAGAAGCCCTCCATAGTCTACTGCACTGAAGTTTATATCGATACAAGACTTCAAAGGGATGGTGTGGAAAGGGATGGTGTGGAAGTGCAAGAACAACAAGTGACAGTGATGGGAAAGTAAATCTTCATGTCCTGCTCACAGATGCCTGGCACAGGGAGGTGAAAAGGAAGCAACCTTCCCACAAAGCAGTTTACCATCAAAGGGAAAAAGCTCGTGCTTTGAACTGTTAGCCAAGAACTAGGCAAAAGTAACTCTACCCCAGCTGAAACATGGACACCCTCACCAGAATTAGGTACTTGATATGAGCCTGATGTCAGGGTTTGGGATACTTTTTTTTAGAATTTTTGTTGATAATGGGTGGGTAATTAGTTGCTGGGAGTCATAATGGGTGGGTGATTAGTTGCTAGGAAGTGATAATGAGTGGTGATTAAGGAAAACAAAGAGTTGGGTCTGAGATGGGTGTGGCTAGCTAGCCCTTATCTAAGATTCCCTGGTATCTGAGTTTTCCCCTCAGAGGGGGGCGGAGATACTGGGGGAATGGGACTAGTTAAAAGGGGCTGAGCACAGCTGGGAAGCACTTCTTCACTTCTGGACATCCAGAGGAGGGGAAGAGAGGCTGCTGGAGCCCCAGGAAGAATCTTCATCTAGCTTCGGCTTCTGTCCTTGGATTGCCAACAGAGCGGGAAGAGACTGTCCGTGAGTTTGTCTGTTCTTATTTGTGGTGGTTACCATTGTTGTTGCTTTATCTGTCCCATTTTATATATATATATATATAAAAATATATTAGTAAAGGACTGTTATTCCTCTTTTCTCATACCATTGCCTGAAAGCCTCTTGATTTCAAAATTTTACCAATTCGGAGGGAAGGGGGTTGCATTTTCCTATTCTGAAAGGGGGCTTCTGCCTTCTTTAGCAAATACCTGTCTTTGAAACCAGGACACCTCAACAGGCCTGAAATACAGCAGAGAAGATTTCTATCAATTGCTTAGGACTTAAAAAATCTAAGCTTAAAAAACATGTATCAAACCACTGTTTCTTTCTTTAGGTAATCAAACTGTCACTCTGAGATGCTGCATTGCTTCCATAATGTCTTGCTTTATATAAAATTAGAGACAGGAGTCTGTGACTACATTTGTAGTTCCTGAACACATTTAATTTACATTGCCAGGTGCTGAGGCCAGTTGGCACAGAACAACTTGCTCAACAGCTTCATCAGCTTCAAAAACGACATCTAATTCACTCCTGGGAAGTGGTCCCAGGACACCTTCACTTGAAAACTTTGTCTGGAAATCATTTGCAAGAACACTACTTGGAATAGAGTCAGTGTGCCAGGGACCTACACGTGGTCAGGTAAGGAGAAGCCTTGCAGCACATGGCTTGTGTGAGAGCTGCCCCTGCTCCTGTGTAAGAGAAAAGTTCGAGTTGCTGCTGTAATTCCATTTTTCTTGACCTTCCTATCCAAGTGTCTGGTTTCTTATATTTCTGAGACCTCTTGGACTCAGCTCACAGCTACAGGAACTGCAGAAGGAATTGTCTAAGGAAACCCTATAGAGAATGTGCACCGACAGACCAGTGCACAGAAAGCCAACACTGTCCTGGGCTGATCCCCCAGCACAGGCAGCAGGTAAAGGGGGGGATTCTGCCCCTCTGCTCAGGTGAGACCCCACCTGCCGAGCTGCCTCCAGTTCTGGGGTCCCCAGCACAGGAAGGACATGGAGCTGCTGGAGCAAGTCCAGAGGCCACGGAGGTGCTCTGAGGGGTGGAGCCCCTCTGCTTTGGAGTCAGGCTAGGAGAGCTGGGGTTGTCCACCTAGAGAAGAAAAGGCTCTGGGGAGACCTTAGAGCCCCTTCCACTGCCTAAAGGGGCTCCAGCAAAGCTGGAGAAGGACTTTGGATGAGGGTCTGGAGTGCCAAGACAAGGGGGAATGGCTTCCCAATGCCAGAGGGCAGGGATAGGTGGGTTATTGGGAAGAAATTCTTCCCTGTGAGGGTGGTGAGGCCCAGGTACAGGTTGCCCAGAGAAGCTGTGACTATGCCATCCCTGGAAGTATCCAGGGGCTTGAAACAACCTGGCCTATTGGAAGATGTCCCTGCCCATGGCAAAGAGGTGGAATGAGTTGATCTTTAAGGTCCCTCCCAGCCCAAAGCAGTCTGTGAGTGTTTGAACTCTATGGAATATGGCATAACCTATGCCATAAGCACAGAGCAGTTTCTTTCACACAGATGTGAACAAAAGTGTTATTATTATTTGACCGACTAGAGAAAAAAATCTGAAGGAAATGACTATCACCTTTTCCTCTTACCTGCATAACAGAAAACAGTTCTGTTTTACAATGCTGAGCTATTCTCAGGTTCTGTGAATTGGCAGAGATCCGTGGAAAGTGTGTTCCCTTCCAAGGAAAACTCAGTGCACTTCCCAAAAATACTCCCAGAATTTTGTGTTTCTCTAGTGGTTTGTCACACAGGGGATTTTGGGGGAATATATGGGAATAGAGTGTGTGAGGGAGAGACTGAGATAACATCACAGCAAGGGTTAAGTCCCTTCCCACTCTCTCATATCCTTATTAGTGCTAAAATCTGTAGCACAATTACCCATAGCACTCCATTTGGCAGCTGCTCTTTGTTAAGTAAACACACATTCACATCAGATAAATACACTTTGGTGTCATAAATTTCCACAGCCACCACGTACAGCTTCACTTCCAGCGTCCTCCTGTCTCCTGCGCAGATGGTGAAACCTGAAATAAAACACGAGGTTTGCTCCCAAGAGCCATCTACAGTAACTTGGTAACATGGTTTTCATTAAGAAATGCAACTCTATTTTTGAAAATTATTAATCTGGAGATTAATAATAGAAGCACTCCTAAATTGGCTTAGAAACCTGAAAGTTGCATTAGGCTTTGTCCCAGAGCAACGAGAGTGGCAGCAATGCTGATTTCTGTAACACACACATCTTCCTGTTGCCAGAGCCCAGATTTCAGTGAGGAACAGAGGACAGGCACAGGGCAGTGACAGCAATGGTCACTATGAAACTCTTCTGGGCAGGAATTAGGGACTGAAGCAGAAGTGTTCTCATTCTTCATGCTCTAAGTATCCAAATCATTTGACAACTAATTCCTGAATCCAAACACTCCACGAGGGAAAAAGCAGCAAGCAGCAGAGAAGGGGCATGAAGGCAATCCTAACAAAGGCTTTCCAGGCTCTGGGGCCCACTTCTGTTGTTAGTCTGCAGTTGAGTTAACTAGTGTGATTTAGAGAGAAACCCATCAAGTGGAGAAATGCCAACTTCAGTTTTCAAATCACTGCATTTGAAAAGATGCAGGCTGCTTCTGCCTTAAGACTGAGCTGCCCACTGCCAGTGGGATGGATGCAGTTACAAAGGAAAACTATATTCCTGAAGAAAAAGGAAACATAAGAGATTTATAATTGAGCTTATAATTTACTTACTTTGCCTAAAAATCCAGCTTCTACAACACAGTGCGATTAGGAAGAGCAAATGGGCTCACACATCCTTGTTGTTGTGCAGGAATTCTCTCATTATTTCTATTTTGTCAAAAGTGAATATGGATGTCCTCAAAGCATCCAAGTAACTACTCAGGGAAGTTGAAGCATTTGGAGAAACTTGGAATCAGGCTCCAAAATGTCCTGTTTGCCTTTACTGTCTCTTTTACTACAAATCGGATTGGTCATACCTGGGAAAGAGGATGGAGACACATTGGGAGATCAGATCCAGCTGGAACTCTGTGTCAAAGGGGACTCTGATGAACAAAGAGATGAGTGTGCTGTGCCAGGCACACAGCTTGCACAGTGCCCATCCTTGCTGCTGAACTGCTGGAGGAAGGTGAAACCCTCCAGGTGCTGTGACATAGCGGCAGCAATGTTCAAAGTCATAACATTTAACAGCAAGTTCTACTTCTGTAAAAGCAGCTGACTGTCCATCATCTGATGGTCCCTCTACTCCAGATTTTGGTGTTGACACCAGTAAACAGTAAGAGCTCAGAAAACAGCCTTCCTGTCTGACTGCACAAACCTGTGTCCCACTGCCCAGCACATGCAGGACAACAGCCCCTCAGCTCCACCACCTGTTAGATTGGCAGCAGCCTCTTGGACTGCCAAGCCACTAAACCAGGTGAGAGCTTCCTGCCTCACAGCCACAGCCATGCCCATTTCTCCACAGGAAGACCCTGAGCTCAGGATTTGTTTTTTTTTCAAGATGGTGGTTCTGCTCTCCAAGCCTTCCCTAGCTCAGGAAAATGCAGCTTTTCAGTGCCTAAAGGGATTCCAACAAAGATGGAGAGGGACTTTGGACAAGGACCTGGAGGTACAGGGTAAAGGGGAATGGCTTCCCACTGCCAGAGGGCAGGGTTAGATGAGATATTGGGAAGAAATTTTTCCGTGTGAGAGTGGCACAGGTTGACCAGAGAAGCTGTGGCTGCCCCATCCCTGGAAATGTTCAAGGCTGGGTTGGATGGGGCAGTCTGTGACAGAGCTGGACAACCCTTCCTATGAAGAAATTTTTTCTAATATCCAATATAAACCTCCACTGGCACAACCTGAGGCCGTTTCCTCTTGTCCTGTCCCTTGTTCCCTGGGAGCTATCTGATCCCCCCTGGCTGCCCCCTCCTGTCAGGAAGTTGTGCAGAGCCATAAGGGCCTCCCTGAGCCTCCTTTGCTCCAGGCTGAGCCACTTTCCCAGCTCCCTCAGCTGCTCCTGGTGCTCCAGCCCCTTCTCCAGCTCCATTCCATTCTCTGGATGCACTCCAGCTCCTCAAGGTTTTTCTTGTCGTGAGAGGTCCAAAACTGACCCAAGTTTGAGGTCCCTCAGCAGTGCCCAGCCCAGGGGATACGCACTGCCCTGGTCCCACTGCCACACCATGGCTGGTGTAGGCCAGGTGCCCTCAGCCTCTTGCCTACCTGGGCACACACCAGCTAATGTGCAGCTGGGGTGCTGTCAACTAGCACTCCCAGGTTGTTTTCCAGCTCTGCAGCCACTTTTCCCTAGGCCTGGAGCACTCCAGCAGGTTATGGTGACCCAAGGACAGTACCTGGCACTTGGCCTTGTTGACGGTCACACCACTGGCCTCGGCCCATGGATCCAGCCTGTATAGATCCCTCTGCAGAGCCTTCCGGCCCTCCAGCAGACCAACACTTCCACCCAACTCAGTGTCATCTCCAAACTGACTGAGGAACTCATCAACATAGTCCTGCTTTTGCATTCCAGACCTGAGAAGTGCTACTTACCCTATGCCTGGTCTCACCCTCAGGAGATGGGCACCCCAGTCTTCATCCCCACCCTCATCCCCCAAAAGTCCACATAGTAAAGCTCTGCAGCCAGCAGCCATGTGGCGGGATCAGTTTTTATTTCAAAAGACAGTAACACAAGTTTTCAATTTAGTATCAAAACACTGGATAGGGTTTTTGTCTCCAGATTGGCCCCAAAAACTGCTACAACCAAGCAGCATGCTCAAATCACAAGCTACATGCTGGGAGTGTGACATTGCCACACTCACACCTCACGACCACAACACATCAGCAATGCACAGAGAGATGGCTTGTACCCAGTTAAGACAGTAAGAGCAGTCCCGGCCAGGAGGGAAGGCTTGGCTCTCCCCCTCCAGGTAGGCAAAAACACTTCTCCAAGAACACAAGGCTGTTGTACTTAAGCTGTTAAGTGTAACCCAGTGATGAGCAGTGAAGCTTGGTGCATCAGCACTTAGTGAAGGCAAAGTCAGCCCCAGGGTAGCAACAGGTTACGGGGGCAGTAGCTTCTCTAAGCCCACCAGGTGTGGAGGGGAAGAGACACAACCCCTGTGAAGGTTCAACTGTTTGAATTGTTCAGATGACTGGCTTGGCTTAAAAAAAACCAAACAAAAACAACTCCAGAAAAAAAGGTGCCTTTCACCCAAGTTGTTCCTTCCCAACATAGAGTTACCTTAAAGCTGAAAAATTGAACTGTGCTTTTGGCAAATAGCTCTTGGAAAGGAAGTTTTCTCAACAGGCTTTCATCCCTAGCCTGGCTACTCTGACTTGCAGCCAGAACCATCACATCCCTTTCCTGCCCTGCCAAAGCAGGGTGGCCCAGGGTCGATTAACAGAAGGTTAATATCAAATTTTAAAGCCAAGAGCTTTGAAGTGTAGCTCACCAGCCTCACACATTATTTGGAATGTTTATAATGGTTGCTACAAAAAAAGGTAGTTACAAAATGTGTACATCTCAAACATGCTCTCCAAATATTATTGCATTGTTTATTTCCCTTAATGATGTTGTTTGAAGCTCTGCCCAACCTGGTGGCCTTTAACCCTGGAGCAAAGGAGATTTGTGTTTGGTCAAGCTGGCAACAGAAAGTAAATTCTGGTCCCCAGGGCTAGAGGGCAGCAGCAGCTGGGCCGGCATCGCATGGCGGAGGCAGTGGCAGGGATCCATTACATCTCGTTCAGGTCTAGCAGGGTCTGGTCCAGCATTCTTTGCGTGCAGAGATGCTCCTCCTTGGTGGATTTCAGTTTATCTGGCAGGAAGCAACAGTTGAGAGTTACAAAGCAGCATCAAACAACTGAGAGTCCTTTGCCAAAGGAAGCTTGTGCCAGCCCCTTCCCCACACACTTGCCACAGTGATCCTCGGACCAGAGTGCCTGGCTGGGTGCAGCTGGAAGCTCTGAGGTTACCTGGCTTGCGTGTAGCCCTCGCCTCTCACGCTGCCGGTGCTCCCGGTCAGCATGGCCACGGCGCCCTTTAGCCAGAGCTCTAGGCAGTGTTTCACATGCAAGTGCCTCTGGCTGCAGCCAGCTCTTCCCAGGGCTTCCACACCTCCACAGCTGACACACATGGCCCAGCAAGGCATCCAAGCACAACACACACTTGGAAACCACCCCCTGAAACTACAGCTGGTTGTGTCCCCCTTCTCCTCAGCACAGGGCAGGGATGCCAAGGCCAGCAGCAGGGAGCAGACCACCAGCCTGGAGGGCAGTGGGGCAGGAGCTTGGGCAGTGACAGGCAGAGAGCGAGGAGTGAGGGAGCTGCACCCTGCCCACACTGCAGGCAGCTGTGCAGTCAATTCTCACATGTTCCTTAAGCCAGGAGGAGAGCAGATCAGCAGCTAGTGCTCTAAGTAGGCTTTACTCCAAAGGTGAGCCCACCCATATCACTGGAGACATCCACACGCTGGGACACTGGATAGACAGGCTGTAGAAAAATGTCCTTTAGGTACAGGCAGATTCCCAAAACTACTCCCAACCTCCCCAGGGCCAGAAACTGTGCAGAGAGAGAACAGCCTTCCTTGAGTATGAGCCATGGCAGCATTTAAAGACTTCCTGCAGGCACTCAGGACACAGCTTCAGGCTGTGCATTTTGGCACTTGCTGTCAAGATGTCTGTGAGCTTTCCCAACCCATTTCAGGGCTCTGCAGCTGCACTGAGGTCAGGCCTGGGAAACTACTGCTGCCCCAAACCTTCTCAGTTAGGACTCCTCTAGACATGAATGTACTACAGGTGTGCAGTGTCTCACAGACCACAAGGTCAGACATTTATTGGTAGAAGCCATCATTCCATGCACCAGGAAATCCTACAGTCATTCAGCTAAATAGTAAATTAAGTTGTAGCACTTGACAGGCAGCTTCAAGCAGACGTAAGTCTAACCACCCCACCCCTCATTTGGGGGGTGCAGCTATTCTGGTTCCATGGAGGAGCCAAGCAGGACTCCCTGGACAAGCAAACAAGACTGCTCAAAAAACAGCCAAGTCTGGGGGTGACTTCACCAAGAATAGAGGTTACCTTTATATATTAAATAATACTTATATAAATTACAGGATAAATCCAAGTGCCTCATTAAAAAGGAGCAATTGCATAGAATTCGCAAGCCTGCCAGTCTTAATGATCACATTTCACTGTGGTCCACAGCACTGGTGGTCGCAATAAGCTTGTTTAATGGAATTAGTGGGCCCCTTCTCAGTCACACAGATCATGCAGCGTTAACTTCAGCTCATTAGAGAGCAGGCGGTTTTTCTCAAGCTGGCTGTACAGGCGCTCTGCAGCAGCGACAGGATAAGGGAAACAAGAGGAAGAGAGAAAAAGAGAAAAAGGGAATGTTAGTAGAGCACCAAGATGAGCACATCAAAAAAGCTGTCTTCATAATGTATACTTCTCAGGACAGCCTGGGCTATTCCCAGAAGTTTGTCTTTCTCTAACTTGTGCTTCAGCTAAGGAAGAACACAGAGGAAACCAAGTGTGGGCAGAAGTGAAAGTGCTGCCAAAGATGTGCAAAGGCAAAGAAAGGAAGAGGAGACACCAGAAGAGGAGGTGGGGGCTGGGCTGGGCTGGACCCCAGCAAGGACAGAGACCTGGGATGTGCTTTAAGCCTGTGGAGCACATTGCAGAAACAAGTCCTGCCACAGCTGTAGCAGAAGCAGCTTCCAGAGGGAGCCACACCACACTGCAGTGGGATTGACAGGGCTTGAACAGCAGGACAGGCACACCAGAGGAACCGAGAATGACAACATCTCATCCCTGGCCTGGAGGACCCTTCTCTGAGAACACGCCTGGTGCCACACTAACAACCCAGATAGGATGGAAAGCAGCAACTGCTTCAGGTACAGGACAGAGGGACTTTTGGAGCACAGGGTCCTCCTCTACATCTGCTCCGGAGTAACTACATGAGCAGGTCACAAGCTGCCACTGCCTCTGCAGCCGTGGCCTCTGCAGTCCCTGTCCTTATAGCCCCACAGGGGTCTAGCAGCCGCATGCATCCTCGAGGCTCATGCCAAGCACTCATGCTCATCAGCATCTCCATGGAAAGGGAGAACCAGTTTGGTCCCTTTCCAGGACCTGTCACCTCTCAGGGCTGGGTGGCCAGTGTCCTGGCACACAGCCTGTCAGCCACAACCAGCCACCACAGAGAACATATTCAGCAGCTCTCTCTGCTCATTTGCATCGGCAGAGTCCTCCCAGCCTGACAGCTCCAACTCCTGCATTTAGGGGAATTCCAGGCAGTGAAAAATCCTTACACATCATCTTCCAGCCTAGATGAACTGACCAGCACCACCTGCAGTGACACATAGTGTGATGTCTCTGCTGGAGGAGTGAGCCTAGAGCACAGCCTTGGCCTTGGGCTTCTCCTCTAATCCTTGTACTAAGAGGTCCTTGGAATCTCAGGCATCCTCTGAAGGGGAGCTACACCATTCCTCATTGCTTTCAAGCTTGGAATATTTTGGTCTTGAACAAGACCTGGCTGGGTAAAATTCCAGAAATTTGAGTGATTTACATGGAGCAGCCAAAGCATGACACGCTCCCCAGAGTCTCATCTCAGTCCCTGCAGTGTAACACCTCCACACAATGGCGGAAGCTCAACTTCAGCTGCACCCTCAGCTTCTCTCAGTCCTCAGGACCTGCTATAACTGCACCTCACTCTGCAGGGGAGGGCAGTAATGCTGATTGATTGTCCTCTCTTTAGAGCCACCAAGAGACCAAGGCATAGCCAGAGAAGCCAATTATTTCTGTCCTACCACAATCTGGAAGTTGAGGGAAGTTGTGGGTACATGCCATCCTGGCCCATGCCTTGCACAACAGTTACTATTGCTGTGAGGGACTCTGGCTCAGCCCCGATGACAGTCCCAAACCCCAAGTGATCTAGGCTGGTCCTGGGTCTCCCGAGCAGCAGAGGATGAGAGTGAACTGTGCTCAGTAGGACTTGGTACAACAGCTCACAGCTTTCAAGCAAACATTCCTGCTTGTGGACAGGGACCTGATGATTCACCCAAACAAGGCAGCAGACTGCAGTGTTTATCATGACCCTTCCCAGATGTCATTAAACAGCTTCTCCACATAGAACACTTGCCCAGGTCTGAAGCAGCTACCCTGTGTTTGACCTGCTCCCTTCTCTACTCAGCCCCAGGGCAGCCTCACCAGCTATCCCTGCCACCCAGGGAGCCCCAGGACATGGGGAGCCCCAGGACGTGGCCCTCCTGGTCAGTTAACCTATGTTTGCAGCACTCCCACCTCACAACACAGCTCACAGTAACCAGCCTGCACAAGCCCAGCAATCCAGTCAGACCAGATGCCTCCAAAACCTCCCAAGGTAGATATTGCATCACCCACCCACATACCCATCCACCACCCAGAATGGATTCCTTCCGGATGAGTGGGGAAAGGGCCTGTCACAGCCCAGCCTTAGATAACATTCCCTGGAACACCACTGTGCAGAGCAGAGCCACCAGCTCCCTACAGCAAGAGTCAGGATGCAACCAGACCTCCCTGTGAGGAGAGGCACTTCCCAAGGGCAGGCTGCCACCTCCCACCCGCTAACAATCACAGAAGGGATGAGGTTGAAAGGGACCACTGTGGGTTATGTGGTCCGACCTCCCTGCTCAAGCAGGGTCATCCCAGAGCACATCACACAGGATTATGTCTGGATCGTTCTGGAATATCTCCAGTGAGGGAGACTCCACACCCTCTCTGGGCAATCTGCTCAGTGTTCAGTTACCGACACAGGAAAGAAATTCTTCCTCATGTTCAGGTGGAACTTCCTGGGCATCAGTTTCTATGTGTTGCCTGTCCTACTGCTGGGCATCACCAAGCAGAACCTGGTCCATCCTCTGACATCCTCCCTTCAGATACTGACAGACAATGACGGCATCCCCGTTGTCTTAAGAGCTGACAGTGGAACACTGGACTGGAAGCCTTCACATTTACAGAAGTCCTGCCCCTCCCACGGGATCCAGATCCTCAACTCCAGGGCACTTGGGTTACTGAAGAGTTCTGGGTTCTTGCTTTGTGTTTACAGGGCACAGCTACTGCCCCACATCCCAGGAGAGTCAGACCACACCTTGAAATTCCTTGAAGGCTCCCTCCTTCCCCACCCAGACCTGCCACCAAAGACAGAGTGGGATAGGCTGGGGCAAGTGAGTGTGCCTAGATTATCCCGACTGACAGTGCTGTCATGTGGAGACCGGAAGGGCACAAACCTGAGAAAGCCACGGGAAGTGTCCCATGTCATCAGAACTCTGCTCACGAAGGGCTCTTCGGGCACTGTGGCAGATGAACCAATCCAGAAAGGAAAAAGTATTTGACCAACCACCATGAGGCAGTACATACTGTTTGGAGAGGCTGACCAGTGTTTATCATACCAGATCAACTAGCAACAGCACAGCGGTGACACACGCCAGGCATTCACAGCCCACTGCCAGTGGCAGTGCTCAGTGGGAAGCTCCATGCCACGCTCCTAGAAGGATCCTGCAGCCCTCAGCTCCTGCATGGTGAGGGGAGGGCTCTGCAAAAGATTTCCTGGCTCAGATGCTCACAGCCCTGCTGCAATGCCCTCTCATTCCTGAAGCAAGAGGCCATACATCCCTCCCCCCAGCAGAGGCAGCACCCCACACCCAGCCAGTTCTGCCCCGGTGGAGACCAGCCAGAGCTCACACAGTATTTATTGGCTTCCACACCCTGACTAGCGACTATCAGGTGTGCAGACCTCCCACTGCAAGCCAGCGTTTGGCAACTGGTGCTGGTGAACACTCCAGAGCAGGCAGGAATGAGGAGTGTCTTCCGCCAGGCACAGCTCCAGGGCCTAGTGCTGCAATCCCCAGCCTCCCATCTGACACCACAGGCCCTGTCTGCAGAGCTGCCATCACATCTGGGAGTCAGTAACACACCCCAAAGAAAAATCCAGCGTGCTAGGGAGGTCTGCGTTCCACTGAGGGTGACACCAGTTTGAAGACAATGCTGAAACAGTTACTCTAAAGCAGTGAGTGGTCACTAGAAACCCGTTTCTCAAAAGCAACAGCCATTTATACAAGAACTGTTTTCCTTAAAAAAGGTGACATCATGCTTGAGCAAGAGGCAAGAGAAATACAAAAGGAGCTTTATGGCTCCACACAAGATATGCAGATGAGAACAACATCCTCCCAGCTCCCCTGACACGGAAAGGGCAGCCCCTCAGAGCAGGCCGTGTCTGGCACATCAGGTCACACAGAGGGAGCTTTGTTTGGGAGCAAGTGCAGCAGAAATGGAGGGCTGCTGCTGCTATAAAGCTTCAGGGTCTTTACAGCACCCGTTCCCAGGGATGCTCTGTGCACAGTAACTGGAAAAATGTACTGGAATTCAGAATGAGACGAAGAGAGCGTGAATGCAGGGTGCAGATGCAGAACAAGCCACCAAGCAGAGAGACAAATCCAAAGTGGAGTTTGGAATCACAAGACTTATCTGTGTGAGACAGAAGGAGACACTAATTTTAAGAGAAGCTTCCATGTTTGTGCACAGCAAACTCTGCTTAGGGAACTTTGCGACGCTCATGTTAAGGCTCTTCTCTGTGGGGTGAGGACCTGGCCTCTCCTGGGTTAGTGCAAGGACCAGACGGAGCAGTTGTTAGCAGCACCCACTGCAGATCTGAACACACAGCTGAGGAGCAAAGTTGCAGAAACACACAAGATCGGCTACTTCCACAGATCAGTTCATGATCTGGCCCATCTCAAGCCTGTTGTGGCAATTCCTAAGGAATCCACCTGAGCACTATCCACAGCCTCTTCTAGAGGAAAGAATCCCGAGACCATGGCCCAGTGACTCCAGCAGACAACAATGCCACATTTCCTGAGAAAGCCTTTCCCAGTGGGAATGGGAATTGCACTCAAATTTAAGTTAGAACCCTTTCAGGCCAGCACAGCACTTGGTTACACATGCAGATCACAAGGACCTAGAGTTAGAGGATGGCATGCTGGGGCATCTTGGGCAGATCTGTAGAAGTAACCTGCACGGCATAGCACCGTCGATTCTCCAACTACGGAAACCACAGCAAACCAAGCAAGCACTGGCGGTCCAGCCTGCTGAAGCGAAAGGCGAACGCCAGCCAGCTCATATTTACATGGAAGTCATGTCATTCAGGGCGTGGTCCAGTTCCTCACTAATTGCTTTGTACTTCAGTTTCTGGGCATAGAGCTCATCTAGAAGAAGTTTAGGAGGAGAACAAAAGGAAAACAATGAGGGAAGGCAAAGGAGTTCTTCCAACACTCTGGGGCAGGAAAAGCAGGATGGGATTCACAAACAGAAGAAAACGAAGTTAGATGTTGAGCCATCACAACTCCTTGTTCATCCCCAACAATGAATGGGAGGGTTCCAGCAGCCTGAGGACCAACTGACCCACAAGTGCCTTCCAGGATTACAATCCAGCTTCAAGGGCAGCAGAGCCAAGCACTTAAACCACATCAGCTTGTAAAAACAAGCTGTCCAGCTCGGTCAGCAGGAACCAGTGTCAGGAGGAGAAGCAGGGAAGGGCAACTCCATCCACTTAGGGAGAGGCTTGCTACACCTAAGAAGAGCACTGATAATTGAGGTGCTTTGTTCTCACCTGTGTCTCGATGCAAAGACTGGCTTGGGAGAAGTCAGTCATGTAATAGAGCTGGGCATCAGAGGAAATTCCCATCCTGCAGGACGCAGTGAGGTGCGGGAATGGACCCGCCACACCAGTGCTCTCCATCAGATATCAGATAATGGAGCAGACAGGCAGCTATCCGCCTCCAGGGAGGGGCGGGCCTGCAACTGTGCTGATGCATCCCTGAGCTCTGCAGAGCTGGCACAGGCTGCTCCAGCTCTGGCTGTCTGGGCTATAGTACAGCTGGGCATGCTGTTAACAACCCGCAGAGCCCGGGGAACTTTGTCAGTTGTCATTAACTAGGTCACTTCAGCAGTAAGGCTGGAGACCAGAGCCAACTCTCTATCAACAGGCTTCAAGGGGAGCATGCAGGGATTTGGAGGAGTTTTTGCAGTTCCAAATAAAAGCTTGTCCTGGATCATGAGGTGGCTCAGATTGCTGCTTGGCTGCAGTTCTGGAACAGCTCAACTGATACCATTGCTATTTCTAGATAATAAACCTCCAGCGTGACTCGGGACAGTAGGATGGTGCTTTGTATCTCCAAGACCTGGCACTAAAAGACCACAAAGGCACACCTGCGGGCAAGGTAGGAGGCCTTGTAAGGGTTTTGGTTTACCAGCACCACCACTCCAGCCACAGCAATCAACAGAAGAATCTGGTCACAGTCCCAGGTTTAAGGGAGGCAACTGGAACTTTCTCCTCCTGTGGCTTGGGACAAGGTTCTGTGATGGCTGGCCTCAGGAGTATTCCTGAAGAACTCTGTGAAGGAATGGGAGGAGGAATGAACCCCTCCTTGGCACAGGCTGACCACCTCGGGGATTGAACTGCTGGCGATTTAACCTTGATTCAGGACCCACACTGGGGAGGAGTCTAAGTCTTCACGGGGGCTGTTTCAAGACTCACTGACTCCTGTGGTTGACTTGCAAGACACTGTTTGCAGTAGCCAGCACATGCATGATGTTCTGATGCAAGGATATTATTGTGACCAATTCTTACAAGTTCAGGTGTTTCTTTCCTATGCCACTCCTAAATTACTTGGATTAAGCTGGAGCACAGGGATCTAGTTACCATCCTGAAGACATCACTACTAAAATACACCTAGATAAGGCCAAGTGTCTGGATTAAGAGCTTGAGACGTGCTGCAGCCCAGCCAGGAAACTGTTTTTCGAGCAGAGGCACAGGGCAGGACTCTTGCCAAGCCTCACCATGGAGGCCAAGCTGGGTTATGTTCCAAGTACTGAGGAGCACAGCAGCCTCTCCACTCTCCAGCTATCTGAGAGCTTAGCTTCTCACTCAACACATATTCCTTGGTTTCCTGTCCCCAGAATCTACCTTCCAGATCATCAATGGTCTTCTCCAGCTTGGCTACAGAGCGTTCAGCAAATTCAGCACGGGTCTCCGCCTGCCAGACAGAAATAAGCCAGTTAGTGCAACAGCTCTACAGCAAAGGGCATCAGTCCAAAAGGATGTGTAGTCTCCCACCCTCCACATCTCTTCCCAGTCAAGCTAAGGCGAGCTCACCCAGCTGGGCCATCCTGACATGGTCACTCACCTCTTTGAGTTTATCAGTCAGAATCTTGATCTCTTCTTCATATTTATCCTCTTTCTGAGAGTACTGTGGAAAAGGAGTCAGCAGTCAGCAGCCCCAGATACCTCCCACTCCAGAGAGCCCACAGCTACAGAGGGAGACATAAACTCCTCACTGCAGCACACATGCCCACAAAACCTTCTAAATGGGAGTTGTTCATATCCTTACCCATGTCCAACAGGACTGGGTCAGGCAGCAAGTCCCACATCATGCATGGAACACAAACTTGGGTGCAGAAAAATTCTCATCTTAACATTTTAGCACCTTAAACATCCTGGCTGATCGAGTCTGCCCCAAGGCAGGGAAGGACACGCAGGCTTCCCACACCCCAGCTGCCACAGCCCTCCAATGAAATACATCAGCCCTCCCAGCAGAGCAAGCACAGCTCTCCTGGCTTGCTTAAGACTGCAGTTGAATAACTTCCGCCCCAGTGGGTGCTCTGCTGTTTACACAACCTCCTAGAACAACAGCAATGTTTCTGGTCCTGGGACAGGCAGCCCTACCTTCTCAGCCTGAGCCTCAAGAGACTTGAGATTGTTGGTGACATTCTTCAGCTCCTCCTCCAGCTCGGAACATTTACTGTGGGGTTTTGTAAGGAAAGGGGGGGGAAAAAAAAAGAAAAGAAGAAGTGGGAGGGAAAGACAGGAGACAAGAAGTAAATCCACATGCAGGGAAGACCAGGAAGTTCTTTAGGAGACTATATGACATTGGACTGGATAGGACCCTGCTTTGAGGCACTTGTGCAGAAAGCAAGTTCCCTTTTTGCCTCCGAGCTCATGTTTGAAGTATTCTGCCAGCACATACACAGGGCACAGAGCTGAGCAGTGAGATGTGGACACAGGTTTCTGCCAGAACTGGAGTCTCCAAGGAGAAGCTTCATGTTCAGTGTGCTGTATGGAGGGAAGCTATTCTGACAGACAGAAGGACAGCCACCACCACTCAGACAGGGATATTTATGGGCAGAGAAGACAGAATGTTCAAGGAGAGAGAGAGAGAGAGAGAGAGAGAGAGAGGGAGGGATAGAGAGATGCAGTTAAGCTGAGGGAAAGAGCATAGTGAGGAGACCATATGAGTTCTGCTTTAATGGTTCAAGAAGGGGAAGGTTAGTACCTTTTCTTCGGCAACAGACAGACACTTCAAGTTCTGGTCCATCACTCTGATCTGTTCCTGCAGCTCCCGGCAATGACTGTTAGTGACGGTCACACAAGGGCACAAGCCAGGTGGGGGCAAGGTCAAAAGGAGCACCAAAACCACACCACCACAGAGCAAAAAAGGGAATGGGGGGAAACACAAAAAAGTCATGGTCACAACATGCATGTCTGGGCGAGAAGCACAGTGCTGCTACTGCTGCTGCTGCTGCTGCTGCTGCATACACACCAACTGTGTTAGACAAGGCCCAGAGCACAGAACGGCCCTGACCAGCTCCTCAAGGATCAGCTAAAGCATCTGGACACATGAAAGGAGCCCAGACACCAGGATTTGTGTCTCTGCTCTGAGTAGAGGAAGCCCAGATTCCTGCTCAGCAGTGCAGAAGCCTGTAGTGGTTACTGCAAATACTCGGAGAGGCCCAGAGACCAGCCTCAGCCACACTTCTGCCTTCACCCACCCCATATGCCACTTCAGCCCCTTGGCCCAGAAGGCCTCTGCCACTTCAGGACAAGCACTGTGCTCTGTAGCAACGTGAATGATCTTGCGACTACACGCAAAAAGCAGTGCTGGTGAATGCTGAGGAGAGGAAGGCTCTCCAGCCTCCATGACTACGGAGTGCCACCATGCAAAGGGGCAGAGCATCTCCACCCAAGGCAAATCGCATCACAAACTCCATGTCCTGAGTGGAACTAATCCTGTTTCAAGGAGGGGAGTGCTTTCATCCCTTTCCTTTGAGGACCTAAACCCACCCTGTGCTTCAGGCCTTGTGTAACAAGGTTAGCAATGCAGTGTTAGTTCCCATGCAGAAGCAGATGTGCCAGGTACATGCAAGCGGACTACTCACGACTCTGCAAGCTCAGCTCTCTCTTCAGTACGCTCCAGATCTCCTTCTATGATCACCAGTTTCCGAGCAACCTGAAAAGGAGAATTAGAGTCAAGAGGAAGGAGGATGGTTTTGCACTTGTAGGCTGTGCACAGCAGTGAATGAAATTAATGCCTGCAGGAGCCACTGGAGCTGTCAGAGGCTTTTGGCCAAGCAGAGCATTGATGTAGCTCTGCTAAGAGCCAGGCTCTGCCCCTAGGTTTGCTGTCAGCAGGAAGAGGAGTTGACTCTCCTGGCCCAGGTCAGTTATACTAGAGCACCCAGGGGTCTCACCTCCTCATACTTCCTGTCTGCCTCCTCTGCGATGTGCTTGGCTTCCTTGAGTTGGATCTCCTGCAGTTCCATCTTCTCCTCATCCTTCAGAGCTCTGTTTTCAATGACTTTCATGCCTCTGTCCAAAAACAAGCACAGGGAGGGGAGATGTGTAAAACAATTGTGGACAAGCCAGGAGTGCAATGAGTTTCAGAGCATTAACAGCACTTCCCTGGAAGCACAGTGCTTCCTGATAAGCCATGACTCCTTTGAATGCCGAAGATGGCACAGGAAGGCAGAGGCCACTGGGCTGATGTGAATACAGCAACCTCAATTGCTTGGAATTAACTATTCCTTGGAACGTTCCTCCAGCAGATCACCGGGCTCTCAGGCCAAGGGAAGCGCAGTACTGCTGAGAACAAGCCCGGCTGTCTTAGGGAATTGGCACAGCCAAGTCAAGCACTTCCCCATTGGAATGCAGGAAGAACCAATTCTGTTTCTATGGCAGGCCACCAGCTGGGTCAGGCTGCTCACAGTATGTGCATGAGGAAGCACATGGAACAGCTGGAGGTGGACTACTCCCCTCTGAATCATAGGTCAGGTCAGGGGACATCGGCCAGTTAGGGAGCATGCTGACACAGGCAGATGAAAGAGAGTCTGCCCCACTGGCAGCCACCTTTACAACGCAATGGTGTCCCTGAACCCATTAATTTCTCCTCCTTTGGAGGCGGGGATGCATGGTGGCACATGGCACTTCCTCACTCCCTAGTCTCAGCTTCCAGGACACTCAAGACCATCAGCAGCCTCAGGTTGAAGAGCATTGTTTTAGCTGCTCTGCATAAGCAGGCACCAACTCCCACATCCAACCTTGATGTGGGATCTCCTCCCTCACTCTGGGAAGCCCAAAAAGTTGATGGCACCAGACCCTCAATGTTTGACAGAGTGCGAGCAGGAGCCCTTGCTCACCTTTCGCTCTCATCTGCCGCCTTCTCTGCCTCTTCCAGCTTCTGCAAAGCTGTGGCAAGGCGCTCCTGAGCTCGGTCCAACTCCTCCTCTACCAGCTGGATACGGCGATTCAAAGATGCCACTTCTGCCTCAGCCTGGAGGGAGCAGAGGAGGGTACTCAGCCTGTGCAGATTTAGCAGCTCAGGTAGGGCAGCTGAGCTCTGCCATTGGGTCAGCAGCAGCACACAAGAGCACAAAGCAAACCCAGGGTGCTTGAGCCACTCTCCCAGAGGCATGCAGCACGTTTAGCTCTGCAACACTTCCCACATACTTTGTCCACACAGCAGCCCTCCTGCAGGCTTCTTACTGTCAGCCTGCACTGCTCTGACAGTTTAAGCCATAAACACTAAGGAGATGACTTACACCAAGGGGTGCCTCTGCAGCTGCCGGGAACCTGCCAAGCCATCCATCATAGCCCTGTTTATCCGCCACACCAGAGCGTGGTGACAGCTGCCACTTAGCAGAGAGTCAATTTACTGGTGTGATCTGGACATGTGTGTTGCTTGAGGCAAACCCTTTCACAAGCAACGTGAGAAACATTAAAAGGTTCAGGGATGTGCCAAGCTGTATTGGGTGCTGGCAGTCTGGGCTGGTCACAGGTGCTGCCCAACCTGGCGGCTTGTTGCTGCAATGCCCACAGCCCCAGCAGAGAGCCTGCAGTGCTTGAGGCTTCCTTCCTCCCAGCGACTCACTAACAATCCAGAGAAGGCGCAAAAGCCTGTCTTGAAACAGGCTGAGGAGGCTGTTCCCCAGCAATAGTTGCCTTGGTTCAGTCATACACATTTGGGAGCTGGTGAAACTGCATGCAGACATTTGCCAGAAATGTGACCACAAACGTGACTTAAGGAACCAGCATAGATCAGAGGCCGTCCCACCCCCCAACCACTGCACTTTGTGTCCTAGTCAGCTTTCAAAGATGGCACAAGGTACAAGCCAGTCCCCATGGCACTGTGCTGGCAACAGAGATGGTGGGGAACATAGACTATGCAGCTTTGTGCTCAGTTCATCACTCGTGTGGCAGAGCCATTTGCTTGTGCTCAGCAAGGCAATACAGCACTGCCATCACTCTGTGGCTTGCTCCAGCATTGAGTCAGAATGCAGCCAGGGCAGTACAGAGGACGGGAACTGCCCTTCAGTGCCGCTGAAAACAAAGCACCTCAAGGCCAAGGATGAAAATCCCTTCAGTGGCACTCCTCTCCTAGATCAGACCTAGACTAAACAGTCAACTAGAGATTTGCTGCAATCTTTCTGTGACCCTGGGGGCATGACCTGATTGGCCATGAGGCCCCTCCAAGACAGCCACATCTATGTCAACTCCAGCCAAAGACCAGGGGAGCCCAGATGCTTTAGGGACACTGACACCCCACTGGAGCCCCCTGGAGGAGCCCAGAATCCTGCTCCCCAACAGGATTACAAAGGCAGGCAGGAGTGCAGCCATTCCAGGGCAGCACTGTGATCTTCTGCAAAGACCCAGGCACATGCCAGACCAGACACAAAATATCCCAGCTGCACATAACATCCTACGAAGACACACTGTTCCTCACCTTGCCTGAGAAAGGAGGAGCAGAGCGATGAAAGGTGCCAGCGTTAGAGTGGGGCCCAACACTGGTTGCGTCCATTTTCTAGAGGGGCTGTCCAAGCTCTCCCCCCTGCTGGCACTGAGGCACCCCTGGCAGGTTCCAAGACTGGGCTGGGGGAGCACAGAGGAGCTCCCATGCAGGTACACCCAGCTCCAGAGAAGCCCACACCCCTTTGGTGTCCAGAGCCAATACCCACCCCACTGAAAGGGGAAGCAGTCTGCCTGAAGACGAATACAATACTTTAAACAGAACCGGGAAGGAGACTGCCTGACACATATTTTCCCTATTAAAGGGGCAACCTTTTCCCTATTAAAGGGGCTCTTGAGGTGGAAGACCTCCTCCTTCCTTCTCCCAGGCAATGGTGACACACCAGTACAGTGGGCCTCCACTTCCTGACCCTCTGAACTTCAACACTTAGTCCTGACTTCCTGCAGGCAGTGCTCAACCCACCCAAAAACCACCCTTAATTTTGAGGAAGTGCCTCTCCCCTGCTGCAGAAGAGCCCTTACACCTGCTGTTCCTCCCTGGATACAGCTGAAACTATCAGGCTTTCCCAGAGCACAGGGTGACACTTCCAGGTGACTCTCCCAGGCATCCCTGCTACAAGTGGCATATTCCTGTTATTCCATGCTTCCTTCAGGAAGGCAGCCCTGAACCAGGGAGCACCCAGAGCCTTGTAAACCAAGTGAGAAGCTCATCCAGGCCTTCAGGACTCACCATTGCTTCCCCAAGAGAATCGAGAGGACTTCCCAGGGCCCAGAGCCAGGCAAGCCCTGGGCACCATACTGGGAGCACTGGTTTTCTCCCCTGAAGGAGGTTCAGGGAGCTGGGAGAAACATGCCTGCACCCGTGACAGTGCTGCTATTGCAAGGAGAATTCCTTATGTGGCTGCGAAGAGAGAGCCTAGCTGAGGCCTGGGAGTGGCAGGAGCTTCTGCCATGGGCCTGGGCAGCAGAGCCTGATCCATCCCCCCGGCAGCGTTACAGCGCTGTCACACACACAGGCTCGAGGCGGCAGGGCTCAGCTTCACGCTTCGAACGCAGCTAAGTCACTGCAAATTCAACGAGAGTCACGCTTAGATTCGAGCCAGGACCTGCCCCGTGTCACTCCATCTCTGTCCCCAAAACGCCACCAGCCTTGCCTGGGTTTCAGGCCCAAGGCAGCCGGCCACCACGAGGTCCTGCCCTTGTCACCTCATCCCTGTCCCCAGTCTTTCCGGTGTTCCCAGCCCGGCGGTGAGCACGAGCGCTGCCAGCTCAGATCCTGCTGTGGTTCCTCCCTCCTCCCTTCCAGGCAATCCCAGTCCAGCCCCTGTCTTCCCCCGCGGCTGCCGGTCTCAGGGCCAGCGGAGACCCCCACTCGCTGGGATCCGGGCAGGATGTGGAGCTTGGGAGTGTTCCAGCGGCTCCTGCGCCGGTCACATCCCGAGGGAGCCCGCTCATGCCTTCCATCTTACCCGTGTAGCTCCGGGCTCGGGGCCGCACAAGATGGCCGGGGCCTCCCCCTTCCCCCGGCCGGATCCCCCCCTGCTGCGGTTTGTTCCGGAACACCGGCAACAGCGCAACAACGACGGGCCGATCCCCCCAGCTTCGGTGCCTGCTCGGCACCACAAGCGGGTCCCGCGGATCCAGAGAGACACGAACACAGAGCGAGATCCCCGGTCCCAGAGGACACTCCGGCCCGGGCCGGCATCTCGCCGGTACTCCCGCGGCTCGGAACGACCCCCGGCCCCGGGCGCGCCGTCCGTCCGGCTCTGCCCTCGCGCGGCAGCCCCGACGGTACCTGCTCGCGGTTGCGGCGCTCGGCCTCCACCTCCCGCTGCAGCCGCTCCGCCCGCTCCTCCGCATCGTCCGCCTGCTGCTGCAGCACCTGGATCTTGCGCTTCACCGCCTCGATCGTGGTGGCCCCGGCCATGTTCGGTCCCTCCACTCCAGCCCCGCCACCCCCAGACACCGGGACCGCGCCCGGAACGAGCGCCCGGACGTGACGTCACTTCCGCCCCGCCCTGCGGGCGCGTTACCGGGGAGATGAGGAGCGGCCTCCGCGCCCGGGGCGGGGCGGGTGCACCGGGAACGGCACCAGCGGCAATGGGGGCACCGGCACCGGGCGGGGGAAAACACACCGGCACCTGGCGGGAGCGGGGAAACGTCACCGTGCGGGGGACGCACACCGGGACCGGCCCCAGTGGGACGGGAACACACGAGAACGGGGCACCGGGACGGGGGGAGAACACCGGGATCTGCCCCATACGGGTGTGGGGGCACCGGGACTGGCCCCACGTGAGGGGGGAGGGCCCGGACACCCACACGGCCCCATACGGGCTTCCCTGTCCTGCCCCATGCAACCACCCTCACACCCGCCCCGCTCCATGGCCGGACGCCCCTCAGCCCCGGAGGCTGCATTTGGGCATGTCCTGGCCGTGGGTTCGGGCACTGCCACCCCCAGAGAACCCCGAGACCCTGCCAGGGCCAGGACCCCACAGCCCTGCAGCAGATCCTGCTCCCTCTTCCCACCCAGGGACAGGGCTCTGGCCGTCAGGCTCCCGCTCCGCTTCCATGTGTCAAATCCCAATGGTGCAACAGCCTGAGTCCAGGCGAAAACCCTTCTGTCTCAGGGCAGATACCGCTCCAAAGATCAGTGTTCCTCAGAGCTGGGAGCTGTGTTCCTTGGTGTCATAAAGGTCATGGAGCCCCCCAAGAGTTCAATAAGCACATCACCGAGCCCTGTTACTGCTCTCATTCCCCATGAAGCCTATTTTTCAGTGCTTCAAACGTGGAGAGAAGGGAAAGGCTCTGGACTGCTGGCCTGAAACCCTCCGCAGTCAGGCAGATGTTGCAGGACCATTTGCCTGGGATGGCACGTATGGCATGGCATGTTTCCAGGGATGAGGTGGGAATTGAAAGAGCTCTGTTGTGCTGGAAGCACCTGGGAGGCAGCTCTGCCCTTTTAACGCTCTGGGGTGCAAAATCCCTCAACCTCCCAGAGCCAGGGAGAAACTGGGGGACCCCCAGGGGCCACCCTGGGGGGAAGCAGCCAGGAAATGAGGTTCCAGGTGCACAGAGAAGGATCCACAAGGAAGGAAGTGGGGATGTGGTTACAGCAGGGAAAATGCCAACAAGAAGCAGAGGGTGGCAAGAAGGGTGTGAAGAAGGAAAAGGACTCCCAGAGCTCTGCAATGCTGCACTCGACACAAGCCAATTCCAGTGCAGGGCTGGTAACAGAGACCTGCAAGCAAGGCTGCAGAGTGACAAATATCCCAGGGCTCCGGAGCTCCCAGTGACACCCTGGCGTCCAGTGAGAGTAGCCCAGGTGCTGTGCTGGGGCTCAGGCACTTTCCCACGGGCACGGTGGGAGAGGACGGCTCCCGCCTTCTCTGCTTCAGAGCTGAGCTGCATTGCCCCGACTCTGGACCCTGAGACATCCCGGGCCCACAAGGACTGCCAGGTCCTGGCAGATGATGAGCAGGGCCTTATGCCTCGTGATAGCAGGAGAGCGGCCACTGGGTGAAACCCTGCACCGCTCACGCCATTGTTTTCCTGGAAACAGTGGACAACAATAGCTGGGCTGTGGAATGCTCACGCTGCCCATGCGCCTCCGCCCGCAGGGGGATGAGGCCCCCCCCC
>VYZT01058133.1:131543-175998 GCA_013400735.1 Pomatostomus ruficeps | reverse complement strand
CCCCGCCTTCTCCTTCTCGGAGCCCAGCTCCTCCACCCCCAGCTGTGACTCAGAGCTTCCTGGGGACACGTGGACCCCATATCCCGCACTAGAGGGGCTGCTCGCTGCCCAGCTCTGCCTTCCGGATACGTCCTTCACAGGGCCGCTCTCTGCTTCTAACCTACACAGCTTTATCGGGAGCACACTGAGCTGGACAGGGACCTTCCTGTGTCCCCAAGGCATAGGAAAGGGCTGCAGTCCCACCAGGAGGGCAACGAGGGGAAGGCAGTGCTCAGCTTCCACCCTGCACCCCATACATACGTCCGCTGCCTTCTTCTCTGCCAGCTCCAGCTTCTCCTGTGCATCTTTCAGGGCTTCAGAATATTTGTCCAGTTCATCCTCTGTCCCCTTTAGCTTCTTCTGCATGGCAGCGAGCTCATCCTCCAGCTGGAAGGACAGTGGTGTCACCACAGGTGGACACCACTCTGAACCCCTGCACCCCAAGAAAGCCCTGCCTGCCCCATCCCAGGCTCAGCTCTGCCCCACAGCATCCCTCCTGCCCCATCCTTGGGACCACCTCTGCCCCACAGTGTCCATCCCTTTCCCACATCCCACCAGCTGGAAGGGACTGAGCCCTGGACAGCCCTTGGGGTGGCCTTGAGCTGTAGGATGGCGGCAGCTGTTGCACTCTCATACTCCAGACAGAGTCTCTCTCGGGTCTGGGCTCCAGTGTAATCCAGCACAGGCAGAAGCCACCCCCCAACACCCCTGGGCTGAGGGCTGCAACTGCCTGCCCTACCTGCTTGCTCCGCTCCTCCGCCTGCTTCTGCTCAGCCTCCGCCTGCTCTGCCCGGTCCAGGGCATTCTCCTTGTCCAGCTTCAGCATCTGCATCTTCTTCTTGATGGCCTCCATCCTTGGTGGGACACAGGCAGTGGTGAGCAGTGAGATGCAGGACAATTGGTGTGTAGGGCAGCTGTGTTGCCTGTGCCCCACTGACCGTTTATCAGCTCTGCCCAGTACAGGGGCTTTGCCTTTCTTGGGCTGAACCGCCTCCCCACCTTCCCAAAAAGTCTGTGCTCGGGACCCATTGTGCATCCCAGGGGCTCCGGGTGGTCACAGCCTTATTTGGGTTCCCGAGGACAGCTGGGGCGTTATAAAAAGCAGCAACAGGTCTTCGAGAGGTGGTCCTGCATTGTTCCAGATGCCCCCTCCCCCATGCAACGGGACACCTTGGCTGGTGCCCCGGGCACTTCCTCAGGATGTTGAACTGGGTCCGTGCAGCACTGGCGCCAAGTCCCCGCCCCCTATTTGCCTTCTTGGTGGGGCTTAGGATGTTTTGGTGGCCCTGGACTGACATTTACCCCTGGCCGGGGGCGGCATGGAAAAGGGCGAGATCAGCCTGGCGCTAATTTGGGAGCAGGGGCTTGGCCGAGACTGTTTGGCTCTGCAGGGTGCAGCAGAGGAAACTGCACCCAGCACCAGAGGCAGAGCCCCCCGGGAGCCCCCTGAGCCCCGAGGCTAGTTCCAGCCATGCTGGTGCTTGGTATTGAGGTGGAGGATGCTGTTGGCAGCTGGAGGAGCGGATTCCCCAGGCGTGGGGAGGAATTCTCAGGGCAAGTGGTAGCACTTCGTCCACAGCCGAGGGATTTGCAGCCTCCTCGTGATGGCCCAGAGGTCCCACTGGTCCCATAAATCAGGTCGGGATGTCCTATGGAAGAGACCCACTGCTCCCACCCAGGGGCAGATGTTGAGGGCTAAAGGGGTCAGCACCCAGGGACCCGGGGGACAGAGACCTGGTGGCAGTTCCTGGCACCCTGAGCAGGGCACCTGGGGGGACAGTGCCCACCAAGGGCCCTGACCAGTGGCTGCACGTCCATAAATAACTCCCCATGCCAGGGTAGTGGAGGCAGTGGTGGGCATGGGGCCACGGGCCTTTGTATTGTCATCATCCCTGGCGTGAGCGGGGGGACAGGTGGCAAGCGCTGACCCCGCTGCCATCCCAAACCTCCGCCAACCCCCGGGACGGCTCTGGGCTCCCCCTCTCAAGTCCCATGGAGATGGGCAGACAGCTTTTATTGTGGCAGTGAGGACTAGCAGGGGGTGCAGGACAGGGTGCAGAGGGCCCCCCTACTGAGGCAGGGCACTGGCAGCATCTGGCCAAGTTGGTGCTGGGCATCCCTGGCGCTGTAAGAATATGTTTGATATTTAGTTGGTTTTCTAATAAAACAACCTAATATCAAACATATCAGACAGAGACAGGGGCAGATGGAGGTGGGAGGACCTGGAGCTCAGCTGCCTGTAAGAGAAAGAGAAGGATAAGCTGAGAGCTGGGGCAGGGGTGGTATCCAGGTATAACCCCCGAGGCACTGCAGCAGCAGCACCCAGCCTCACCTCAGTGCCTGGAGCCTGCTGGGCAACTGTGCCGGTACTCGAGTGCTCAGTATGCAGTGCTGGAACAGGAGGCATCCTGTGGCTGGGATGAAGCCGGAGCAGGGCAGTTGCAGGCATGTTCTCCTGGTATGGCATGTCAGGGCACACCATGACATGCACTGGCATGGAGTAGCATGCCATGGCAGGCAGTGCTGGGGCCAAAGGCACCCTGCATCCGTCACCATCTTACCTGAGTTGGCTTGGGGGACTCCTCTGCGCTCTGGTTTGGGGGTCGCCTGGCTGCCGTTTATAACCGCGCTCGGCTGCACTGAGCGGAGGGACGTGGCCAGCGACAGCCCTGGCCCTGCACACGTGGCCTCATTCCCATTAATTACCACCTATTGACATCCCCCTGCCCCCTCCACGGACCCCCCACGCCCTTGCCGCCCAGCACTGCTGGTCGATACAGTCGATGGCCCCGCACTGCCTGCTCCTGCCCCTGGTCACACTCCCTGTCATTAGCAGGGCTGTCAATACCGGGAGGCCAGCCCAGGCCTGCGGGCCCTGTGCCACCAAGGGGCTGCACATGACCCTGCCCAAGGACAAACCCCATTGACACAGGGGAGTCGTGCCCCACATCCCCTTGCTTTGAGGAGCTGCTGGAACTCACAGGAGTATCTCTTCCAAGGAGCAGCTAGAGGGGTTACCTGTCACCCTGCTGCATCCATGTTGAAGATGTGGCCCCACTCATGCTGGGTGACAGATGCGGGACTCTGACCCACACTGTGGGTGTTGGGACTAGGGTGGTGAAGTCCAGACACAAGGGCACACAGGATATCATGGAGTGCTGGAAGCACAGCCTCCCCACACCACAGCAGTGCTTTGCTGCAGTGGGACACATCAACCTTGGGAATGGCACTGGCGGCTTTGTGGGGGCTCAAGCTTTGGGGGACCAATGGGACAGGACATGGGGCAGCCAGAGCTCGGAGGGCCATGGGAAGAACAGGGGCACAATCTTGCCTTGGGGGTCAGGGGCTTCAGCCCCCTGAGGTGGCCACACAATGAGGTGGCAGTGGGGATGGCAGGGACACACGTGGCAGCAGCAGTGCTAGAGCCGGGGGCATGCGTGTGGCAGTGGGTGATGTGATGCAGACTGACAACCGAGCTAATGAAGGGCTGTCGCGGGGCGGGGGGGTGCCAGCCCAGTAGCCCCCAGTCCTGTCAATAAGCAGAGCCAGGGCAGGCACTGATGGGCCCTGGGGCTGGGAGACACCAAGGTCAGGCACAGGCAGCAGGGATGGGAGGTGGTGGACAGGGCCCTCCCACATGGGGAGCAGACAGCAATCCTGGGGTGCCTGGATGGCAAGTGGGGACAGGGAGCATTACACCCAGCCCAGCCAGGCTCCTCTTCCCGCTGCTGCAGGGCTATGCCACACGGCCAGAAGCACCGTGGCACACAGCATGGCACAGCAAGACCTGTGCTGGAACAGGAATCCAGTGTGGAGCACCCAGTCTGGTGAGCTATGCTGGCCGTGCTGCCATCTCCTGGCGCGGCCATGGGAAAGATGAAGTGTGCAGGATCCAGGACACCGAGGGTTGCAGGCGACATGTCTGGATCCCAGCCACATGAATTGTGCTGGGCTGTGTCTTCTCCCCACTGCTGCCCCGGGCTGTCCCATGCTTCACATGTAGCAGATGAAGCCTGTCTTGCTCAACATGTTTTATTCTCAGGAGCTGGGCAATGCCAGGCCAGTGCCACGCACTGGGCTGAGCACTCAGAGCCGCTCCACATAGAAGGCTCTCCCCAACTGGCGCAGCTCCTGCTGGTGCTGGAGGTGCTCATCCAGGAGGAGCTGGCACAGGGCGTCTCGGCGGATCTGCCATGTACAGAGGCTGTGCTGAACCCCCACATTCTCCTGGTGCACCAGCGCTGGGAGACACTGTCCCCCAGAACATAGTGGAGCAGGACAAGGGGGGCACCCTCTCCTGGTAGCACAGGGCTGGGGGACCCCGGCTGTACCCAACCAATGCCCAGTCTCACCGTTGACTGCTCCCTGCCTGCAAGGTGCAGCTCCAACTCCACACACTTCTTCAGCCGTGATTCCATGATCCACTGCAGCACCCCATGGGACGATGCCCAGCACTGTGGGTGCTCCCTGGCCTCCTGCCCACAGCTATTGAGACACAGGGTGGGCAGGTGAGGGATGCAGAGATGTTTCCCCCAGCCCTGTGCTAGGGCTCCCCATCACCCACAGACCCCCAGCACAGGGGATTCAGCCCCCAGGGCACTTTGCCAGCTCTACCTCTCCAAGAACCTTGTGCCAGCACTCCCATTCGCCTGGACCTGCAAACAAAGAGCATGTTTGCATGGCCTGGGGTTTAATCTGCACCAGGGCACACTGCAGCCCACCGTCCCCACCTGCTCCCAGGAGCCCCAGGACAGTTTCCATCTTCCCAAACCCCGTCCCATCTGACCTCCTCCCGCTGCAGTGAGGAGCTTTGGTTGTTTGGCACGGCCATGGCCAGTGCCACAAGGACCCTGCAACGGCCCCTGCAACAGCCACAGTGTTAACGGCAGTAACAGCACCCTGGTTACACTAACAGTCTCTGAGTTACGGTAATGGTGGCATCCGGTAACTGCATGCCAGTTACTGTCATGGTATCTCTGTTACCATAACAGTAATGGCAGCATGCTGGCTACCGTTAATGGCACGCTAGTAACTTTGTAAAAGCTTCAGGAGGGGATGCAGCCTGGAATCGGGTAGGGATGGGCCCCTGCAGTCAGAGGCTGGTGGCACGCATCCTACTTGGGCTTAACAGTCATTTTATTAAACAGTAATTAAAAAGTGCCGAGATCTGTGCCCTCCACTCTGTGCCGCTCACACCACAGTGACGGGTGAGCTGCCGGTGCTGCCCTCAGCCTGACAGAACGCAGACTCAAGGTGGGGGCCACGAGCTTTCAGCCCCAGGAGCTTGGCAGACGCTGGCATGCGAGGCGCTGGTGAGAGTGGGAGCAAACACCCCCTTGGCAGGACAGACAGGACATTTAACACTGCTTTGTCCACTTGAGACGTCCCCAAACGCCCAGTTGCAGGATAACGAGTAGAAACCTCAGCCCAAAGTGGTAGCTCAGCCATGGTCCTAAGAACAGGCACCAAACTATTTCTACCCCATTCAGGTGCACAGGCAGGCTGGGCACAAAGGGCTGAGAGCTGGAACAATGACGTCATGGGGAAAAGTGTTCACCCTTTGGAAAAAAACAGACAAGTGGCTCCAGACCCATACGGACAGGACGGACAAACATCAGTTCCCGCTAGCTGCCACAGGGAAGGACAGGTGGAGGGGAGCGCTGGCTGGGATCCATGTCTTTATAAATAAGCTCAAGATCATCAGTTTATTCACAGGGTCCAAGACGGAGCAGGACTCAAAGCCCGGAGTGTCACAAGCCTGTGGCAGAGAAGGTCATGGGGCTGATCCCCATGGGCTCAGCAGCTCCAGAATGGGCTCCTGGTGAGGGTCAAACTCCAGCAGTTGGAACGGAGCCCCCACCGAGTGATGACCTCCAACGTGGTGTGAGGGGGAGATCTAAGAGCGCAGCTGATTTCCCTCAGTGCTGCCTGCATTGCGGTCCAGACCTGCCCAGCACACCCACTGCACCAGGCCCCCACATGCTCACAGGGTGCTCTCCAGTGTGTTGTAGTTGTCCTTGAAACTCTTCAGCTCCAGGAAGTGTTTGGCACGTTTGCTCTTCTGACTGGAAGGCAGGTAGGTGACTTGGATGGTGGCTGGGTTGGAGACTTCAGGGGACAGGGTGAGGTCTTTCACTGCTGACTGGTGCTGCCGCTGGCTGCTGCCCCCCCGGGCCTTGGTCCTGGGGGCAGAGAAGAGGCACCATCACTGCTGCTGCCTTAGAGGAGCTGCTCAGCCTGTGAATCTTACTGTCCAACACAAAGCAAATCTGCTTTTGTGATGACAGAGCTCACTGAGGTCTTGAAATCTAAGGCCAGTGGCTCTGTGCAAGTCCCTGACTCAAAGTGGTTTGGGACAAGCAGGAATGTTGACTGTGACCATGGAACAAATCCAAACCTGCAGTAACAGATGGGCTGCACGGAAGGAGTGAAACCAGAGGGACAGAATGGGCCCGAACAGCCCCCGTCTCAGATGATGGCTGTGCCCCAAAACCCATCTCTGTTCACACCTCCCCATGGACTGCTGTGGCCCAGGAACCCACCACTGCACCTGGGCAGCAGTACTTACATGTTTGCCAATTCGTTCAGAGCTTCCTGGTACTTCAGATATTCCATCTTCCCAAAGACCTGGATACAAACAGAACAGACCATTGAATATCCAGCTGACATTACGGTGTGACCTCAGTCCTGGCAGCAGGGCAGAGCATAGGAATGCCCTGTGGGGCTGGCAGTGCCCCACCAGCACTCACCCCGGTGCCATAGCGGGCGCTCTCATAGCCATCCAGCAAGGTGTCAATCAAGGCTTTGCGGATGCCTTTGAAGGAGGTGCTGGAATTCCGCAGTTCCAGCAAGTAGGCACAGAAGTTCTTCCCTATTAAAGACTTTGGGTACCGGCCCTCTACTTGAAATGGGATTTCTGGAAAAAGGCACAACACAGCTGAAGTGCAGATAAAAATGCTTGTGCTCATCCCTATGGTCAGGAACCACTGACTGGACGCACTTTCATCCATGCCCACTGCCTCCATTTGCCAACTGCCCCAGCACACGGAGCGTGCCAACCCTCAGGCCACCAGTGGGAGAAGTGACCGCTACTTCCCCAGTGAGCACCTGGAACCTCCCCCCGGCACTTCTGGCACCCTCATTCAGGGTCCCTCTGCACCCTTCTGCTCCCACTCTTGCCCTGAGCTCCCTTACCCGATGTCCTGATTGCATCCAGTGCCTTCATCCTGTACAGGTAGTTATAGCAGCCTGGTAAAGGGAAAGCACAAACTGAGATCTCTACAAACCTTGGAAGGAAGTGGGGAAAGGGAAAACAGGAGCAGACGCCATCTCATGTGGCAGGACACCAACATGAGCACTCAAAGGTGTGACTTGGCCCCAGGGGAGCAAGTGTGGGACGGTACCTCTGGGACAGTACCTGGTGTCTCCAGCTGCAGGAGCCGGCTGTCGTCCTCTGCCAGCAGCTGTGGCTCATACTTGATGTCCTGCACCCTTGACAGTCGAATGTCAATCTCTTCCTTTAAGTCCTGTACAGCAGGAAAAAGCCCAACACATTTACAGAGCGCTCACTTTGTGGGATCAAAAGGATAAGAACAGGCCCTAGATAAACCGCTCCCTCCCCACTTCCCATCACCACTCCGAGGTGGCAGCTCTGACACTAGAGCAGCTCCTGCCTGTCCCTTCAGGCATGGATGGATCCGTGGGTGTAGGGAATGGAGGGTACCCACCTTGGGTGCGTGCTGTCCCACAGGCACGTGGGGGCCACGGCGGGACTTCATGGCAAAGCGCATGATCTGGCGTTTCACGAAGATGAACAGCAGCACAAACACCTGAGGAGCCACAGCACGGGAGGGGGGGGAGTGGGGAGAGGGTCAGGCATGCACCGGGGGGGGGTCTCACAGCCAGCCTGCGCCCAACCCTCCGGCCCCCGCTTCCCAGCCCCTCCGACGCCGGCAAGCAGAGGGGTCCGTGTTCAGCCCACGGGGAGCCTCACGGACACCCAGGCCGGCCCACACCTTCCCAATCTCTACAGAGACTGCCACTCACGTCCACTCCCCGCCCCACCGACCCCAGGAGTCCCATGAGCGCTCCAGCCCAGTCCCATGAGGGACCCGAGCTCGACTCCGAGGGGCTCCCCACAGGTAGTCCGGGACATTTCTCACGGGAGCCTTATGGACTCCTCGGGCCCATGGGAGCTCCACGGACGCGCCAGGATCAGCCTCGCGGAGGCTCCACGGACTCGCGTGGTCCGGCTCCGCGGACACTCCAGGCAGCACAGACGCCAGCCTGTCCCGTCCCGTCCCGTCCCGCTGGCCCTCACCAGGCTGCCGTAAGCCATGACCAGCACCACGTTGACCCCCGAGAGCCAGTTGCTGCCGGCCCCCGCCATGCCCGGCCCGGCCCGGAGCCGCACAACATGGCGGCCACGAAGCCGCCCTGCGCCCACACCACGTGACCACAGGCCCCTCAATCACGTGATCCGTGCGGGGCCGCCGCAGCGCCCCCGCGCGCGTCACGTGTTCGGGCGGGCAGCCCCGCCCCGCCCGGTCACGTGCTGGGGGCGGGGTCGGGGGAGTTGTCAGTGCGGGCGGACCCAGGTAAAGTTGCGGCGGTGGCGGCGGCGGCTCCGGTACCGCGCGGCCCCCGAACCCGCCCTCACTGGCTCCCGTCGCTGCCCCCTGCATGCCCGGCCCCGCCGCCTCCCGCCCACCCGGCCCCGCTGCGTCCGGNGGGTGAAATGGCGGCCGCGGCCATGAGGGCGGAAGCGGCCCGAACTCGCCCGCCTCTCCGTTGCGGGCCCGGCCTGGCGCCGCCGTGGAGGCTCCTGCTTGGCCTCGCCGGCGCCCTTCAGTTCGGTCTGGTCCGTCGCCCCATTGTGTGCTGCGGGCTGGGGCCGCGGGGTCGGACGGCTCCGACCCTGCCGCGCTCTCGGGGCCCGGCCGTCCCCGCCGCTGCTGGCGATAACAATGGGAGCCGCGCTCCCGCCCTGCCGAGCTCCTTGCGGGCCACCAGGCCCGCTGCTGCCATCGCTCTTCGGTGGCGCCCCGGGGGCCGTAGCCGGAGTGGTTCCGCTGCCCTCGTGAATTCCCGGGCAACAGCGGTTTGGGGGTCCTGGAGGAGCCCCGGCCCGCTAGTGCCGCCCTGCTCCACGTCCCTCTGTCCCGGTCTGGGGGCTCTGCTTGCGCCCTCCGGCCCTGGAGTCTCCCCAGCAAAGCACTACCCGTCGATAACCAAGTCGGGGTCTCTGATGGCATATCCGGGAGCATCTCCCTAAAATCTCGTGCTTTGCATGCACAGAATGACTCGGTTTGCGGCTGCCATGTCTTTGCTCCAGGGAAAAACTTCTCACATTGATAACCCTGTTTTGGGTTCTCGTTCTGCCCCATGTTGCAGGAAAAGCATTGCCCTCTCTGGCCCTTTCCTTTGGGGCTTTGGAGCTTTTTGCACATGTCAATTAAGATTTGTCGGAATGGGATGAAAATACCATTTTTCTGTATTAACACATCAGGGAAACAGACGGATGTGCCAGGGCAAGCGGCAGCCAGCAGGTCTGGCACAGCCATGGGACCTACAGATCCTGGTTATGAAACTGTAACTTACCTGATGTTTCTAATAAAATGAACAGTTTGTTGCATTTTTGTATCCCCTCATTTTCTGGAGACTCCACACTTCTCTTGTGTAGTTGAGATTCTCCTCTTTAGGCCTGGTATGTATGCAGTGGTGTGGTCTGAGAAGGAAAAAGGGTAAGAGCAAATGTCTCATTTGATGCAGTGTGTTTGACCAGAGAGTGTTGTGACCTGTAACTGTGGAATTTCTTGTTTTCCCTAAGCCCTTGTTGGAGTGCAGTGCTGGCCTCTTGGCCCGAGGTGTGAGCATTGCCCCATTTAATGCTGGTGCTCCAGGGTGGACTGGTCACCACTTGCTTTGGCTGGAGCTGCGCTTTCACCTCTTGGTGCATGTGTACAGGTTTGCTCTTTTAAAAGAAGAGGTGAAATGCTTTTGATGAGAATAGCTTTGATTTGGGAAACTGTGGGGCCAGCACAGGCATCAGGATAACCATGTTCTGTGGTTCAATGCTACCCATGAGCTGGTCTCAAGTTACCCCACTGAGGAGTAAGTTACCAGTAGCCGAGTCCTCTTTCCTCAAGACAGCTGTGGCGTCTGCATGGGGACACCTCCTCAGCTGACAGCCTCAGTGGAGTCAGGGCCTGGCTGAGGTTTTTATCATAGATATTTTTCTTACGAGCTTTTTGCATGTTAAAGGACAAATGCTTGTGTTGCTGGTGGCAGTGATGCAGCTGGGCAGGGCGGAGCATGGCAGCTGCTGAACAGTGCCTGGGTGCTGCACAAGTTTTGGACTCGGTCTGCTGGAACTGCGGCCCAGGGAACTTGCAGGTTGGGTTCCTGCGGATGCACAGAATCGCTTCCCTCTGGGTCTATGGTTCTGCTGCCAGGTTGGTTTAATACAACAAACGGTTTGTGCATGAGACTTGGAACTGGAAGGAAGCAAAAATAAGCATATGCCATGGGAAAGAAGCCTGCACAGAGGGAATGGCTCGGGATAGGAGGCTTTTTCAGCTCTGCCTTGGCAGAAGCCCAGGCTTGGTGCTCTATCCCCATACTTCAGGGGCTCCTGGTGGCTGCCCAGGTAGCTTGGATTGTTTCCTGATAAGGGACCTTGGCACTGTGTAGCTGTAAAACTGTGGCGTTAAATTGCCATGAGGCATGGGTGGCCATGAAGGGGGAAATCTGGAGGTTTTGTGGGTAGCTGCAGGAGCAATTGCACAAAAACTTGCCTACAGAGGAAGGCCAGGCACTGGTGGGAGCAGGCGTGGGGAGTGTGTGTCCAGTGTAGAGGCAATGTTAGGGCCTCCCTGCTCTCAGGAAGGATTTCTCACCCAGTCGAGTACTTGCAAACTTCAACAGAGGATTCCCCAGCATTTCCTGGGCTATTTGCTGATGCTGCTTCTGAGCTTCCCTACTTGGCACGCTGTCTTTCTCTCTGTGCTGCCCTGCTCATGTACAGCAGTGTTTTGGATTGGATCCTGCAGGTCTGATTGTCTTGCTAAGCTTTTCTCCCTGTTCCTACACTCTGTCCATGGCTCTTTCCCATGTCCCAGGTGTCTGCCTGGGGCACAGCAGCAGGTCCTGCTGCTTTGGGAGGAAGACTTTGCAGTCTTAGTAGGGAAATACAAAAATGTGAATTCTGTAATTATTGAAATTTCAGAGGCTCAGAAGTTGTGAGTCCTGACAAGTGCCATGGGATGTCTCATATCCTTTGTGCCTTGAAGGTACTAGAGAGGGTAAAACCTCAGTGTTAATCCCTTTCTAACACCCCCTGCCCTGAGGCCCAGTGTGAGGTTAGAAAAATCTACTTGCTTTGGACACTCAAACTCTTTTTGGGATTTTTTGCCTCAAGCAGTTATCTAACAGTTTTACTGGCTGTTATTCCTTGTAGACATCTTGTTCACTTTTTTGGTATGTTTTTAATCCAGAATACTAAGAAAAACTTAATTTTTCCAGTTTGGGGGAATAATTTAAATAAGCAAAAATAGGCAGTTCTGCAAGGACAAAGTTTCTTTAAAACAAAAATTCTGCAGACCTATGGCACCACTTATTGCTGGTGCATTTTTGCTTCCCCTGCCCTGCTTTGAAGGCAAGAAAGGAGAAAGGGAATTAGCTGATATGTCTGAGGCTCTGAGATGCTCTGTCCTCCAAGTGAAGTTTCTTTGAGGCTTTTTTCAAGTATTCCTGCTTCAGTTGATGGCCACAGCCTCATCTTGGTTCATGGCAGATCTGTGCCCACTCATGCATGTGTTTCAACAAGAAGTTGTTAAACTCTTTACCTCAAGTCCAGAGAATGGCTTCAGACTGAAGGAGGGTCAATCTAGATTACTGGAGAAAGAGATTTTTTTACAATGAGGGTGGGGAGGCCGTGGCACAGGTTGCCCAGAGAAGCTGTGGCTGCCCCACTCCTGGAAGTGTTCAACGCCAGGTTGGACGGGGCTTGGAGCAAGCTGGTCTAGTGGAAGGTGTCCCTGCCCATGGCAGGGGTGTGGAACTGGATGGGCTTTAAGGTCCCTTCCAACCCCAACCAGTCTGTGAGTCTGTGATTCTACTTCTGCTCCTGGGGCCTGATTGCTCCCATCTGGGTGCAGGTGATATTCCTTTTGGAACACTCTGCCGTGATATCAAGAGAGACCTCAAGAAGTACAAGTGGCCCTTTTGTGTTGGGAGGATGTGGTGATGGCACCCTGGCCCGCTGTGTTTTCGGGGAAGGGTGGGAAGCCATTCTGGCTCTGTTGCCCATGTGATTGTTCGGTCTTGATGCTGCCTTTTGTTTTTGGTATCTAACAGTCCATTCTCTCTTCTCCCTGACCCACCACAGAGTTCAACCTTGTAAATACTGATATTTGTATATACTGTAAATGATGACATCGGTGGGCACTAACCGAGCCCGGGGGAACTGGGAGCAGACACAGACACAGAGCCAGACACAGCACAAGCAGCGGCCGCAGGTAAGGGCAGTGTCCATGGAAACCACGTAGCTTTTGGGTGGAGACCTGGCACACCTGCCTAGTCTGGTTCTAGTGGCTGGGCTTGCCTAATGAGCTCCCCATGTGTCACAAGGTGCTGCTGCCAGAGGCAGGTTAATTGGGCAGCCACTGATGCTGGGGTTTCCATGTCTGTGTCTCCAGGTGGGAGCTGCTGCTGAGATTTGGTTTTTCTTCCATTTGTCCATTTCTCACACACTTTAATGAATGCAAGTGGCTGAGAAGCTACCTGCAGTGGGTCTTGGTGGTGGTAAGGTCTGCCCCAAAACAGATGTGGTTTGGGTGGCTGCTGCTCATCTGGTGCCATGAGGCCATTCAACAGCATATCCCTTTCTTACAAACTCTTCTTCTTGCTCCTTTTTCATCTCACTTCCTCCCTGGAATCTTCCTTCTGTGACCCTTGTTTGTGCCTTCTCTTTGCCATACTGATTAGTTTCTAGAGAACTTGGAGTAGCAGAATGGCCCTTGGAGGATGGTTTGGAAATGCACCACTTGGCCCATGCGCTCTCTTTCTCTCTGATTTCTTTAGGCTACTGCAGAACAGATTCGACTTGCACAGATGATTTCGGACCACAACGATGCTGACTTTGAGGAGAAGGTGAAACAAGTGAGTGTGGAAAGTGAAGGTGAACTCTGACAGGAAGGCGCGATCAATATCGGGAGTACTGTGAATGCTGGGGGGGTGGAAGGGACATACCTTGCTGGTCCCTGAATTTCTTTGGACTACCGTCATAAAGTTGTATCATAGCATGGTTTAGATCAGCAGGGATGTTAAAGGGTATCCAGTTGCACCCCTGTGCTATGGTGATATCTTCCAATATCCCAAATTGTTCCAAGGTTTGTCTAACCTGGCCTTGAACACTTCCAGGGATGGGGCAGCCACAGCTTCTCTGGGCAACCTGTGTCAGGGCCTCCCCATCCTCACAGGGAAGGATTTCTTCTCAATAGCCTTTATAACCCTGCCCTCTGCAAGTGGGAAGCTGTATCTCTGTCCTGTCACTCTGGGCCCTTGTCCAAAGTCCCTTTCCAGCTCTCTTGGAGCCTCTTTAGGCCCTGGAAGGGGCTCTGAGGTCTCCTTGAAGCTTTTACTTCTCCAGGCTCAACACCTGCAGCTCTCCCAGCCTGTCTCCAGAGCAGAGGGGCTTCAGCCCTCAGAGCATCTCTGTGGCCTCCTCTGGACTCACTTCAGCAGCTCCTTGTCCTACCTGTGCTGGGACCCCAGAGCTGGAGGCAGTTCTGCAGAGGGGTGTCTGCAGAGCAGAGGGGCAGAATCCCTCCCCTTCTCATGCTGCCCACACTACTGTGGATGAGCCTAGGACAGCATTGGCTTTCTGGGCTCCCAGTGCATGTGGCCAGGTTGTGTCAACTCACATCCTGAAGTCCTTCTCCTCAGGTCAGCTCTCCGTCCGTTCTCTCCCAGCCTGGGCTTGTGTTTGGTGTTGCCTTGATGAAGGTGCAGCAACTTTTGCTGAACTTATAGTTTGTTTCTGCAGGTAACAGTGCTATCTTGAGAAAAGGAGGTTGTAGGCTGGGTCATGGTGAAACAACGGTAACTCAAAAATTCTCACCCTCAGTCACTTCTTGTTGAGGAACGTAGTTAAGCTGAGAAGGCTGGGCAGATTCCCTAGCCCTTCAATTTTTTTGTTGAAGTATTTCTGGTTTGGGATTCGACTTGCTTGCTTCCTGAGAGACCCATAGACATTTTAGTGCCATCTTGGTTTCGAACATGCTGACCATGGTGTTGCCTTCTCTACAGCTGATCGACATCACAGGCAAGAACCAGGACGAGTGTGTGATTGCTCTGCATGACTGCAATGGAGATGTCAACAGAGCCATCAATGTGCTGCTGGAGGGCAATCCGGACACGGTAGGATTAGGTCCTGTAAATCTGGTGAGGCCTAGTTCAGTGTAACTGCGTATTTGGAGGCAAAGCATCCAGTAATGTCAAGATAAGGAGAGCCACTATGACTAGCTCCACAGGAGCGTGCACAGTGTGACTGTGACCTGCCTGCTAAATGCTGCTCTCTGCGGGCTTGCACAGGCTGTGAGAATGGCCCCAGGCTTGAAGGAATGGAGGACAAAATGCCATAAGTAATTTCTTTCTATTACTTTTGAATCCAAGCAGTTCAACAGTAGTACAGTGGCATCTGTATGTGCTTTCACACGTTTGAGTGTGAAGGAACTTTCCTTTCCCTACCAGGGCTGAGTGACCTATGTTGAAGGGCAGGTGTGTGTCAGCTGTGGTTCCTTTCTGTCAAAGTAATGCAGTTTATGTGTCTCTGACCCTAAAGATTCACTTCTCAGCGATGCGCTGACTGACCTCTGTGCTGCTGCCTGTACCACAGGTTTGAGGGCCTTTTTGCTGTTATTGTGGAGTTGGGCTTGGCTGCTGTTTCTCATGCAGTTATCTCAGAGTTGTCTCAGGCAAACTGAGGTCAGCCCCAAGAACAAGAGTGCTAGTTTGGGAGGAACCTTCCACCTGCCTGCAGGGTTTCATTCCTTTTGTGACAAAGACAGTAAAGATGCAAGTTCTGTTACAGCCCAAGAGAAAGCCCAGAAATGTCAGATCCTTCCAAACTGCTGCTGATCTCACATATCCTCCTGGCACCCTGGTTTGGTTGGAGCCAACTCAACTCTGAGTTGGGGGTCTGAACATCACTTTAGAATATTACGGTTTATGCTTCATGTTTTTGTCTGTGATAAGCCCTGGGGGTATGTGGGTGAGCTGGACACCTCAGACTATATTCTGTGTATTGTAGCTGCTCCCCAGTGTCTGGTTCTCTGCCTGCTTTGGCTTCAGCTAAGTTCTGCACGACACACGTATGCATTCCTCCTTGACTTTAGAAAGCTCTTTCCATTGACAACCAATGAAAATTGATTTTGGAAAATCCTTTTAGAAAGGGAGATGATAGGGGTGTGCATTGCTGAGGCACAGCTCTACCACACTGTATTCTCTTCCACATCTCTTGCAATCAGTGACTTCTAGTCAGAGAACAAACCCCTGCTATGGCAGCAGTTTAATTGCCTAGAGAAAGACCTTGCTCATGAGAGCAGCATCCAGGATAGTATGCAGCACACGGTGCTGTGTAGCAACACCTCCTTTATTGGATAAGCAGCACAAGGCTCTGCAGGGCAGGTCCATTGAGAGGCAGGCAGGGAGCTGGTGGAGGAAGGGCTGGCCTGCCACTGCTCTAGCCCAGCGGCCTTGTGGTCACAGCATCACTGTGCACAGGTAGCCTCTGCACTGACATTGGTCAAGCACCTTGGAGCTGCTTCTGGCCTGGATCCACTTTGTGCAGCAATCCCAGAAAGAGGATTTTCTTACAAGAAACGGACCTGTTAATTGCTTGCATGCTCTTGTGCTGAAGACAGCTTACCTGCTGAGCTAGTTACTGGTAATGTACTGTATTTCAAACAGTAAAGGAGCAGGTATGATCTTAGCATTGGATTAGATTTGGTTAAAAAAATGTTTACTTGAAAGATGTTTACTTGGAATACTGTAAAGTTTATTTCTGAGCCAGATACCTATGGAGGAAGACTTTGGAAGCCTTGAGTTTGATGGCAGTTTGTGCCACTATGTTGTTGGGTTTTTTGTCACTGTCCCTGCATGCTGCCATTCAAAGCCAGCTGTTGATTTGTCTGCCAGTTGTGTTTTCAGGTGATTGTCAGTAACTTAAGACTATTTTTAATTAAGTGTGCAGCATCAGTTTAAGAGTAGGAAACCACTTCAGCTGTCAGAAAATACATGGGTGGAGGCCCACAGCAGTGAACTGGAGGCATACTTAACTTTTTGCAGTTGAACTTGCCTGTTGGATAAATTTTGTGATGCTTCTCTCCATCTGAGCTGATGTTTAGGGGAGGGGTTTTGTTAATCCCTGTGCATCTGCAGAAAGAATTTACCCCAAAATGTTGACTGCAGATCACTATGAAACAATTACCTGGGTTATTCTGAGAGCTCCTGGTGACCTGTGTGAAATGGCAGGCTTTTTTTCCCCTAAGCAAGGTAAATTTATCCATGCTTTGAACTCTATCCAAGTATCATGCCCTCTCTGTTGAAGAATTTTAGTAGATCTTTGCAGAAATAGAATAACTCATCTCCTGTTAGCTCAAACTGCATGCCAGTCAGCTGTAAGAAAGCTTGGCTCAAAGAAAGATATGCTGTCCTTAAAAAAAATTGATCTGGCAACCATTTTTCCAGAGACCTTGTTATATTCTCTGTAGCATGTTTAAATCTTTGTGTATTTGCACTTTTCGTTGATCAAACTATGATCAATTTCTTTCCCCTCTGCAAACCTTCAGCATTCCTGGGAAATGGTTGGGAAGAAGAAGGGTGTCTCAGGACAGAAGGAGAGTGGACAGACAGAACCCAGTGAAGAAAGCAAAGAAAACCGGGATCGGGATCGGGATTTCAGCAGACGACGTGGCGGGCTGCCGAGGCGAGGGCGAGGTGCCACCCGTGGAAGAGAGTGTATGGACCTGCCCTTTAATTACCCCTGAAACTCTAACACCAAAGCACTCTGTGCGTTGTAACAGCTGTCAGTAAAGCTTTTCCTCACATCTGTGAGGAAAACCACCTGTGTGTGTGGATCTGTTTAATGCTCCCCTGAGATGATTCTTTGGGGGATGCCCTCACTTGCCATCAGCTTAAATCAAAAGTTCAGGGAGCATGTGGTGATGTGGTCCCTCACACAGCCACTGCATTTTGGCGTTTGAGGTCTGGTTTAGTATCCTCTCTAAAGTAGGATGAGTCTTGAGATTGTCTTTGCATTGTTCTGTCTTTCAGTTCGGGGCCAGGAGAATGGACTAGATGGTGGTAAGAGTGGAGGATCTTCTGGAAGAGGCACGGAAAGAGGGAGGCGGGGACGTGGCCGAGGCCGAGGTACACACGGGATGTGATGTCAAGGGGTGGGAGGAGAAGAATGACATCAGTGTATCCCATGAGGTTCCAAAGCCTCTTTTATGGGAGGAATTGCCAAACTGAAAATATGTACCTGATTTTTCTGTTCTCGTGCTTACTTTTACTGCCTACATGTTGCTTCACCATCTTAAAGATACTAGAAATGGCACATAGTTCTTGCATCTCATCTGCGGAGCTAGAAAAAAAATTGTGCTTTATTACAGAGGTGGGAAGTTAAAAAACTCAAGGTTGACTATTTAGCAGGTGGGCCAATGGCTTGGTAGCAACATAATCTGCATCCTCATCATTCTTGCACATGTGTCTGAGCATCACCACTAGCTTGGGCTTTAAATACTTGGGGCAGAAATTAATTTTACCCCAAAATCTGCTGCTTTGGAATTGTTGCTGAGGTTGCATACTGCAGAAATCAGAACCTGGGGTCCAGTACTTACCGTTTGTGCCAGCTGGAAGCCTCATCTGAGCCTGGAATGATGCATTGCTAATCATGCTGCCAGCCAGCTGAGGTCATTCCCATACATCTAAAGATGTTGCTGGCAATCTCATCAACCCAGGAAGATCCTCTCTGCTTTCATATTCTGGGCATCAGAACGCTGTACGTTGTTCAACTGTTTCTTTTTCCGGTGATGTAGAGCCAAGGGACAGCAGTGCATGTGTGTATATTTACAGGTGGCTCTGGACGGCGAGGGGGAAGATTTTCTGCCCAAGGCATGGGGTAAGTTTCACTGACACAAACCACAGCAAAAATAAAAGTCTGTGCATGAATAGTACTGTTTGTGTCAGTCATTTCTGTTCCCATTTTCCTTTTTTTTTTTTTTTTTTTTTAGTTAATAAAGCTCAAACTGCATCATGATAACTTACATTTGGGGTGGCTGGTATAGCTGAAGCATCTCTCTGCTGAGAGAACTGCCTTGTGAGATGTGTTATGGTCTGAATAAAATCAATTGCTTTCAAAATGTTTTGGCAGAGTGAAAATTTCTGTTCTTGTATTTCTTACAGAACTTTCAACCCAGCTGACTATGCTGAGCCGGCCAGCACAGATGAGAGCTATGGGAATAGCAACAACAACACATGGAACAACACTGGGAGCTTTGAGCCGGATGATGGCACAAGTAAGTGTCTTCACATGTGTGTGTGCTGGTTTGTATTGAGAGTGTGAGTGGATTTTGTATCCATCCAGTTGCAGTGAGGACATTCTGGGCAGGTCTTAGGCTCAGGGATGGAGGAATGAGTTGTTGATTCAGAGGTGGATTTCAGTGACCCTAATACTTTGCACCCTTTGCACATTGGAAACGGAAGCTGGATGATTGCTCTGGGGTGAGCTTGTGGGTGCTGTTGCCTGACAGAGGCGCAGGAAAACTTGCCTCTATTTGTTTTCCTGTAGAAACCATGCTACTGTTTGGAAAAGTGTTTTTTATAAACTGTGGTGTGATAAGCAGATCCAAGTTCTCCCAATGTTTGCTGCATCCTCCAGAGAATATTACTCGGAGTCAGATGTATTGCTTTTGATTTTGATACTGGGAGCATTCTTTCATTGTCATCTTGCTCAAACCTTGGTGGGATACGACTTTGTTACAGAAATGGGATGAAAGCAAGTCTTCCTTCTTTCCTTCCCTGTTTGAAGTAAATGTGTTTGCTGGGTGATTCTGAACACCCAGCTGCCTGTGCACATTCTCCTGCATTGGAAAATGGGTGCTCTGGGTTTTGTTTCACGTACACACAATATTGAGACGCGGGTGAACTCAGAGTTTGCAGTGTGAAAATGGGACAGTCACAGTCCTTGACTGTAAGTAGCCTGTTGGGAGGGAGCGGGGGGCGCTCAGTGTGGTTTTGTTGTCTTTTTTTATGGAGCAGTCTTGCACCACTGCAAAGTCAACAACTCTTATTCCACAGTCACTGAGTATTTAAGCAAATGCCACATCTTGGGTGTAAGAAGCATCCACACCGGTGTTAGTGGTGCTTTAGGCCAATTCCGTACTTGGTTTTGCTGAAAAACTGATAGATTTGGAAAGAGAATTGAAGTCCCGTAAACTGGGGTACCTTTTACTGCATACTGTTAGGTTTGGGGAGAAGGGTGGGGGTGGTTTGTTTGTGTTTTCATGAGCTGTGTTTGGGTTTTGGTTTTTGTTTAGGTTTTTTTCTTCAGAAAACAGCTGTTGTGGAAGGAGGGTGTTTTTGTGAAACACCAGCAGCCAGAGTGATCATCTTCTTGTCAACTGTGAAGGGGTTTTAAATACCAGAGGGAGTAGTGTGGGAATGTGTTAGGGGCAGTGGGTGTGTTTGCCTCCTCAGAAAAAGGGATGGGAGTGGACAAGCTCTGAGTGCTGGAAGTTTAACTGTCTAGTGGGAATGGGCTTCTGTGTTGATGATTTTTTTCTTCCTGTGTTGGTGTTTTGTAGAATTGTGGAACGAAGTGGGTTAGAGTATGGTTAGGGGGAACTAAAGATTTTTCTGATGAACAACTCAAATTTGCTCTAGTACTACAACACAGCTGTAAAGTTTATTGCACAACACCACTGGTCACCTGTGTTGTGTGTGGTTGTTTTGTTTCCAATTTAGTAGCCACAGGAATTTCTTTAAATTAATAATATCCACAGGTACAATGTGACTGGTGTACATGGGGGCAATGAAACTCACTTTCACTTCCTTAAGTCAAAATTTCACTGGTTGTCTTTCTTTTCTTTTTTTTTTTGTTTCAGGACTTGATTTCATTGGGGGTGAGGGGTCAAATTATCCCCGAAAATTTGACACTGCTCCTGGTACGATACATCCAGGTGCACTAACTGCCCCGGATACCTTTACTTTATAGATGTTTTTAAAAAGTCTGAAATATCTGTGGATATGTCATTCTCCTCTCTCTTAATTTGTTCATTTTAATTAATATTGGATGTTTGTTCTGACTGTGCTTTTACTAATAATGACACCTTGAATGTAAATTGGGAGAGGCTAACACCAGTTCCTGTGGATTATGCAAATTTTAACTTCAGCTGTTGCTTCTTGATGCCCAGAGCAGCTTCGTGTCCACAGTGCTGGTGACAGAGTATCCCACCCAAGGGCAGAAGTGTGAGGCGGCTCAATCGTATTTCCTTTGTCTCACATCCCAAAAGCTGTGACTTGCTGTTGTCCCTGTGCCATTCCACTGGCCTCTCCACTGTCCCTGCTTAGAGTCACAACACTGCTGCAAGGGCAGTTGGTCTGGCTGAGCTCACTCTGCGCTTTGCCTCTACTCATGGCTGCTGCTGGGTGAACAGTGCCTGATGGCTGCTTTGGCATACTTGGGCCACCTGGCTACTCCACTTCACCTCCCTGCAGTTGAAGCAGATGGTGGATTTTGAGATGACAGGGATGCTTAATGGCAAAGCGACTCTGTGCCTGGCCACTTTTTCTGCTCTTATACTGTTATACCTTATGAGGCTAAGAGACGCCCATGAGATGATGCAGTTTGCCTTATCTCTATAGAATTTCACTGGTGTCCGTAAGGCGGCCAACATTCTGTTTGACTGTCTCTTCCAACTAACCTCAGGCCTTGAATTTAAGGCTAAGGGACCTTCCAGAAGAACTTGCCACTTGACTCTTGAAGCTCAGGGCAGGAGGAGAAGTGTTGAGGCCAAGGAGTCTCTCTTACAGGGGCCTGAAGGCAAGCAGACATGTGGAGTGCTTCTCTGTGTTGGAGCATTTCCTGCTTCTCACCTCAGGGTTAATCTTTAACTCCCGCAGGCAGCACAAGGCCATCTGCTCCAGCACTGCCATTGGGGTTTTGCTGCCCTTTGGCGTTGTTTGGATTAATATTCCTTCGAGGTGCAGACTGGGGGCCTTTGGGTCTGTTGCCTTTCCAGTGCAGGGTGACAAGCCTGGATCCAGTCCTTGAGAGGCTGCAGATTGCCTGCTGGCCTGTGGGAGGAGCAAGCTGGGTGGTTATCTCCCAGTTTAAAATGGAGAAAGTGTATTTGGGGAGGGATGTGAAAAACTTGGAGACACAATGGGATTTTTTTTCCTTCACCACATCCATATTTGCACGTTGTGTTGGCTTAATTTTATTTTTTCCTCTTTTTCTTGGTTTGAGGAGCTTAAAGACCAGCAGCTCTTTTGAAGGGCTTTCTGAAAGCGGAGAGGAAGGCTTGCTGTTCAGAAAACCACCCTTCTGAAATAGTGTTAGAAGGCTCAGGGTATTCCTTGTGTTGCAGCTCTCCCCTTCAGAAGAGTTTGATGGAGAATTGGTTGCTTTAAAAAAACTTCCCATGTTGTGCTAGTTGGGAGCTTTCTGGAGTGTTCCTGGTGAACACCTCGTTATACATTGCAGGTCTTTAATTTTCCATCTGCCCCTTGGTGTGTAGGGAGCTTGAGCTGTGCTGAGTCAGTGTCCTGTATTTGAGGAGTAAACTTGCCGGGAAGGCCCTGTCAATGGCTGTGCTTCATCTGCAGGGTTTCCTTCTGCTTTTAGTGCTGCTTTTCTTTTTGTCTTATTTTCCTCAAACAAAAAAGACTTAAGAGCCCCATACTGTGTTCCTGTGTGCACAAACTCTTCTTGGGGCAACTTTCCTGTTTTCTTGCTCTCTGGGCCAGCTGCAGGTACATCCAGCTCACACTTCACCTCTTGGGTAAGGCTTGGGCTTGAATGATCTTTCTGATCCATGAAAATCTGGAAAGCAGCCTTCCCGCTACTGCTGTGAGGGCACCAAAACTCTAAGGATTGGGGGAATTTAGGTTTCTAAACTGCAGATGTGTTTTGCATTGAATGTGTTGATGGTTCTGGCTGTGGAGGAAGGGGTAGTGTGCCTTAAGACTCCTGGCACTCTGGCAAGTGATGTTGTATTGATATCTGCATTTCAAACTTGAATATATAAAAAAGTAAATCCTGGGAGACTTCTTGAATTGTCTCAATATGTCAAAAAAACCAAAAAAGCAATGAAAAAAGAATAATTCACTGATACTTATTTCATGCACTAAACCCCCAGTTCTAGACAAGTGGTTTTTTAAATACAGAATTAAAGTGTATATGGGGAGATCTGTGTCCTACAGAAGAACTCAGAATGTTCTCCTTCCCCTTGTGCTGTGTCTTATGCTGTAAAAGAGCTGATACCAACTTGTTCTGTCCAGTAAGTGTCTTCAGGATTAACCCTATATGCCCTCTCAGATTTTGTTGATCTGGTTTGTGTGGTCTGAAAACAAGCTGCACAAAATGGGGCTGGCTTGATGCTCTGAGGTTTTTGGGGATGTGAAAGCTCCTGCTCTCTTCCCGAACCAAATTTTAGTTGTTAAATGGAGTCTGAAACGCCACATAATATTCAAAGTACAGAGGTTAAACTGTGATGGAAGTGAGGGTTGGAACAAGTTGAAAATGCAGCCAGGCAAAACTCTTTAATCTTCTGGTGAATCTTGCTTGCTTAAATTGCGCTGTGTTGGATTGCAAGCTGAGGTTTCTCGCTTTTCTCCCTGGTACGTCAAGCTACACACTTTGAGCATATCTCTGAAGCTGGTCACAGAAAATGCAGAAATTGCTTAGTCCCTTAAATTTTCTTTTCTGAATCCCATTTTCCTGTGCACAGAAGGTTCTGGTGCTCTGAGGTTTAAGGACTTTTATTTTTGGTGGGGGGGAAGATGAATCGTGGGAATGGCTCAGTTATCCTTAAGTTTTAGAGAAACTTGAGGTTTACCTGGATGGTGAGATCCTGTGCCAGAGCTGGCATGAAGCCCATAAGGGAGGTACTCTGTCCAAGCTGCTGGGGTAACACTGACTGCTTGTGGGTGCACAAACCTACCACAGTACAAGGGGAAGTCAGGAAAATGGCACAAGGGGGCTGGGGACAATGCTGGGGCTTCCTTGCAGAGTTCAGCTCCCCTTTTGGGTGTTGGGAGGGTGTGCATTGTTCTGTCTGCCAGCCCAGCTTGCACCAGCAAGGCAGAGGCGATCCCATCACGGTACCTTGACCATAAAACATGGGTTAAGGTTGACTGCATTAACTGATCTGATTGGCAAATAGAAGTCCTCCTGGCTGCCTGCAACCTCCCCCATGCTCCCCCAGCTGTTGGAGGTAGAGTTTCGACGCATGCATAACTTCTGTACCTGTTGTTCTTATAGGTGCATGGAGGGCAGCAACAGAAGAATGGGGCACGGAGGACTGGAATGAAGATGTAGGTATTTTCCAAACCCATCTCCTCTGTGCATCTGCCAGCCGGCTGCTGTCCTGTCTGTACACATAGAGCTGGCAGGGGAGCTCAAAGCCCATCCTCCCCAAACTGTGGACAGAATGCCAGCCAGGCTCCCAGCTCCGGGAGCTATGATGAATAAGTTATTGTCGCAGCTTCTAAAGGATATGTGTAATAGAGCTTGTCAGAGGAGCCCAAGACAGTAAGGGATTTCCTGAGGCATTGAGGCTGATCTTTTAATTTCCTGTAACTGCATGATCGAATTCGTCCAAAAATTGGCCTGACTCCATACAGGACTCTTGCTCCACTCCTCTGGTGGAGTGGCAGTTGTGGAAGGTTTACCTTTGATCACACCAACAGTGGTTTCATGCATATCGTGTGCGTCTGCTGGTCCTTGTGATTTGGATGGAAAAGAAGCTCTTGACTTTACCTTCTCATGTGCTCTTTGGTGTGCCTCAACACCTTGTGTTCTCTACCTGACATCTCCTTCAGGGGAGAATGGACGCAGTTGGCACCTCCTGTTAATGCCTATCTCTAAGTTTCTTCTGAAATGGGCTTCAGTCCCTCTCCACATCAAGGAAGGACATCTGTTCTTGCAGATGGGAGCAGGGTTGGGCTTTTTTAGTATGACTGTTAGTTTTGCATGCTCAGTTTGGCTCAGCCAACAGAATGGGCAAGCGTGGAAATCATTTGCTTTCCAGGCACCACCTGAGGGAAGCACTACTGCTGTGTTTGGAGATACAAGCAGCTTTTCTTTGTTCAGTTGGGTCTCTGCTAGAAGGGAGCCTCTGAGAGCCTTTCGTACCTTCAGTGTGTGTGTGAGATGCTCCCCGGAGTTCTGGATTTACTTTTTAAACTCTGATAGTTCAGTTTGTGCCAGCTTCTCAGTCTGGAATAGAAGCTGTTCATGTTCAGATATGTTCCAGGCTAAATCACAGGTCATCATTAACTCTCCACTGATTTTTGAGCAGTGTTACTTTCCCTTCTGTAGTTGATCTGTTGGTCAGATCATCCAAGTGAGCCCAGACCAATGAAGCTTAGCTGTGAGTCCAAAGTTTCTTCTTAGACTTTGCTATCAGTGCTTGCACCTACTTGTGCAGGGGCTTTTGCAGGTCTGTGCTGCATGCCATTGATTCAGAACAACAGCCCAAAGTCCCAGCAGCCCTAGGGGATCTGTGGACTATGGGAAATTTGTAGAAGGATTTGAGAGGTTGTTTTTTTTTTCACTGGTGGGTGATTTGTGTGCTTGCCTGAGAAGAAACAAATTAAACAGAAGCTGATTCTGATGGGAACCAAATGCTAGAGAAGTTTCAGTCTAAACACTTGGATTTCTTTAGTTTTTCTGTGGCCTTTTGTCTCAAATATTCATGTGCTTTGTGTCATAGGCACTGTTATGAGGTACTGTTCTCACTTTTGGGTTCTTTTTTCCCTTTTCATCTTTCAGCTGTCAGAGACAAAGATCTTCACAGCCTCCAATGTGTCTTCAGTGCCTCTGCCTGCCGAGAATGTGACAATCACAGCTGGACAAAGGTGAGAGCCCATGGTGATGCTGTTTACCCGGGAAAAGTAGCATATGAGTCTTGGAGCAATTTGCCATCTTCAGCTAAGCCTTACTAGCTAGCTAAAATGCAGCAGATCTTAGTAAGATGAGACAAGATAGATTTAAATGGAAGAGTTGACTTAGGAGTTTTTAGGTCCTAATCCTGGATTAGAATTTTCCTAGGCTCTGATGCTGGTTCTTCAGGTTTTGGGACATTTTGCTGTGTTAAATTAATGTAAAACATGATTTAAGATCAAAGGCCATGTAAGGTCTTGTTTAGTCAGTCTCTCTTTTTAAGGTTTCTACTGGCAGTTGTGAGTTAATGTTCTGCAGATTCCTTCAATTTGTAAAGTAAAAGCTGTGAGGCTAGAGGGGGAATACTGTTCTAATGGAAGCAGGAGCTTCTGGTAACCACAGTGGGTCTTTGTCTACCCAGAATTGATCTTGCAGTCCTGCTAGGAAAGACACCCTCTTCTATGGAGAATGAGTCAACAAACCTGGAGTCATCCCAGACTCCTTCCCTGGCACAGCCACTGGTGTTCAGCAATTCTAAGCAGAGTGCTCTATCCCAGCCTGCCTCTGGAAACTCCTTCTCTCACCACAGCATGGTAAGGAAATGCCAGTCTCTGCCAGTGAGTGTTTGGCTGAGGTTGCTTATCCCCTGTTGTTCTGTCTGTTTGGGTAATATAGGAAACAGCCCTGACACTTGCTCACTGCTTGGGGCTGGTAGAGCCAAATAATTTGCTAGTCTGCTTTAAAAGCAGTGGTCTGAATTTCATTGCTCAGTTTAAAATAATTGGGATAATTCCTCCCCTGCTGCCCTTGTCATATTTGCAACACATGCTTCTTTCCTGCTTAAAGGAAAGGAAAAGCTCTGGTGGTCCAGGGCTTGCAATTCCAACAACTTGAGAAACAGAACTGGTTGGGAACTGGTGTGGGATGAAATGCTAACATCCACTGACAGGAGAAGGAAGGAGACATTGAGTCAGGGATGTGCATAGACCTGGGTAGATGCTGCTTTGTGTAACTTTAGCAAAAAGAAATAAAGATTGTTTACTTAATGGTGAGATAGTTGAGGAGATATTTTCAAAACCACACTAACTATAAAGCCAAGATCTCCTGTTGTCTCTTTTAGTGCAACTGAATGCATGAGAGTAATTTAGTATATTTTTTAAGATCCAGTATGTTAACTTTGTAACTCTCTGTGACACTGTACCATGGCATGGGTTGGGCAAGAGATAAGCATACCTGTGTTCACACATGACGGAGGCTGGGAAAGAAGCGTGAGCCCTTTCTATCAGCAGTGTGTATGCATTTGGAGCTCAGGAGTGTTAAGCTCAGGCACCCAGTGAGAAGCAGCAGGGTACAGTGTGTTTGGGCTTATGTTAAGAGATGTACCTGTCCTCTGAGCCAAGTTCCAAGCCATAGGAGACATTGACTTTATCTCCTTGGTGAAATTGCAGGTGAGCATGTTGGGGAAAGGGTTTGGAGATGTCGGGGAGGCCAAAGGCAGCAGTACTACAGGGTCGCAGTTCTTGGAGCAGTTCAAGACAGCCCAGGCGCTGGCTCAGCTGGCAGCTCAGCACACCCAGCCTGCTGGGAGCACCACTGCTGCTTCCTGGGACATGGGATCCACCACACAGACCTCGTCTCTGGTGCAGTACGGTAAGGAAAAGCAGCGCGGCTCCCCAGAGGGGAGGGAACATGTTCCCCCAGAACTGCAGAGGCATGCCGTGAGCAGTGGTGGGAGGGATTCAGCAGAGGGTCTGTTCACTGCAACCAATATAGCTGAGCTGGAAAAATTAAAAGAGCTGTGGGTGAGACTAAAATGTAATAGTGTGTGTGAGTCTCTCCGTGCTCCTTTTTTACTTGAAACAGTTGGATCTGTCATTCCAGACACTTTTAGGGCCAGGGATCTGGCATTCCTGAGCCTCTCAGAGTGTGCAGAACTACTTCCTGGTGTAAAGCTGTGCCAGAAAAAGGTCTGAAATGGCACCTCTGGAGAATAGCTCCCAAATATGAACTCTTGTCAGTCTCCTCTTACTGCTGAACTCATATTATCTTTTAAGAGAATTTTAAGGGGATTTGCTGTTAAGTGCCAAGAAGAACTCTGTCTCTGGGCTGGCATGAGGAAATAAACAGGGATTGAGAGGCTCTTTTCATATGAGAAGCTGGGCTTTCCTATTGTTGAGTGCTAGTGTCATTTCCTTCAGCTTGTGCTTGTTATGGGAAAATGGCTCTGGTTCAAATCTAAGCTGAAGAAAAATCAAGCCCTGTCCTAGTGACAGTCAATGTTGGCAGCTTCTGATCTCAGACAAGAATCCTCAGAGGAAAGTCACAGAGAATAGGAGTTGGTTTTGAATAAATTGTGGAAAGGCTTAGTTGGAGGAGGAAGGTGGTGCAGAGATCTGAGGGTAGGCAGCCCCAAGCTGCCAGTGATGTTGCTTGGAGATACCTAGTCCCTGCAGGGGAAGGAGGAGGCAATGGAATGCAGGAATGTTAACAGAGAGGGGAAGGAAGTGGCCTGCAGGATTCTGACATGCAGTGTCTCCACACGAGGGACTCTGGAGTCCAGCTTTTCTTGGAGAATGAAGGCCTTCTGTCATGCAAGCTGGCTTTGTCCTGTAGAGATGGTGGAGGAAACTGAGAGAAGAAGGGCTTAAAAAGGCTTGGCATTGATGGTGGTGAGAGCATGAGGCTGGGAGCAGAGATACTGAAGTTCTCTGCTCTCTAACAACCTTTAGGATGAAACCTAGAGGAAATGGGTCTATTTTTCTTGGTAAATGTCAGAACTTGATTTATTTTTAAGGAAACAAACCCTGCTAACTCATCTCTGTCTTGTCCCATAGATCTCAAGAACCCAACAGACTCTTCTGTGCATAGTCCCTTCACCAAGCGTCAGGGCTTCACATCAACTTCAACCATGATAGAAGTGTTCATGCAGGAGAAACAGCCTGTGGCGACTGCCTCCACAACCACACCGGCACCCCCATCCTCACCACTGCCCAGCAAAACCAATCCAGTTCCCCAGATGTCCCCAGGGTCCTCGGACAACCAGTCCTCAAGTCCCCAGCCAGCACAGCAGAAGCTCAAACAGCAAAAGAAAAAAGCTTCATTAACATCAAAGGTGCAGACCAGTGGTGGAGTAGGAGGCATTGGTTTGTGGTAGAGCTACAGAAACATCCATTTGGGCTGCTTGGGGAAGGTCTGGGCTTGGCCTTCTTGCTGTTAGCACTAGATGTTTGTGGGAGTGATGGAGTTTTGTGCCTGTCTCGGTTGAACAGTGTAATTCAGGGGCTCCAAGCCTGTAACTGCCATTGTGTGCTGGGAAACATGGGTAGTAAAGTCATTCTCTGGGCTAATCACATGGAGTGATTGACCCATTCTGTTATTCCTCCCTTGCAGATTCCTGCACTTGCGGTGGAAATGCCTGGCTCGTCGGATATCTCAGGGCTAAACCTGCAGTTTGGGGCGTTACAGTTTGGTTCAGAGCCTGTTCTAGCCGAGTACGAATCAACGCCCACAACCAGCGCCGCCGTTAGCCAGTCTCAGAGCAGCCTCTACACCAGCTCAGCCAGGTGAGGACCAGGAACCTATTAATCCAAGCAGGCAGCTTTGGAAGGTCACTGGTCCTGTGGACTTGTCCTGCATACTAGTAGACCCTTTCTGACTGTGCTTTGGTCACAAAGGGGGGACAATGTATGCAACAGCAAAACACAAGTTGCCAGCAGACTCATTGGGCAGCTCTGTGCCTCTTTGGCCTGCGGTACTTGCACAGAAAGCAGTTTTCCTGCTGCCCTTAAACTGTGTTGTTGGAAACACAGGAGGGGAATCCCGAGCACAGGGGATGCTCCATGTCTCTGGTGAACAGATTCTGAGTGCTTTGTCCTTCTTTTTGCCTGGCATGCTGGGACACAGTGGGGTAGGTGTGTCTCTGCGATGATGGCGCTCTGTCAAAGCAAAGTGTTTGTCTTCTGTTGGCCTGACCCTTAGTAACTGGCCAGTCCTTTGAGTGCTGGGACCTGAGTTGTGGCAGCTCATGAAGAGTTGCCTAAGGCACAGCAGTGTGTGAGGCAAGACTGCAGCTGGATGTCCATGGTTGGGCTAGCCCTGCTTTCTTGGCTTGGCTGCTTCATGTGGTGCCTTTATACTGATGCTTGGGGCTTTTTATCTTGAGTATTTGAAGTGAAGAGCCCAGTCTGGGTCAGCAGCTTACAGCAGGGCTGTTTTGGAGGAAAATGTAAACACTTTTTTTTTCTTTTGTAGTGAGTCTTCATCCACAATTTCGTCCAATCAAAGCCAGGAGTCTGGTTACCAGAGTGGCACAATACAGACAGCAACATTTACCTCCCAGAACAGTGCTCAGGGACCACTGTATGAACAGAGATCCACCCAGACGAGGCGATACCCAAATTCTATCTCCTCCTCACCCCAGAAAGATCTGACCCAGGCTAAGGTAAGAGAACAGCTTTGCTCACTCATTGTGCTGAGTGAGCCTCATGTGTGAAGCGTCCTGGGGGAAGCTGTGTGGTTTATTGAATGGTGCTGTGATCCCCCAGCCTTACTGGGTGGCTCATGGGCTCTCATGAGAACTTTCTTCTGGCAGCCCCCAGCTGTGTTTTGTGCCTGGGCCTGGGCTACTGGGGTTAACAACAGTCAAGCTGATTGCAGGACATGTATTGTGTCACACACAATTACGCTGCTAGAGAGGGGTGCAGACAAAGAATTTTGTTTTGTCTTAAGGATTTAGTTCTTGCATGCTGCACACCAGTTCGGTAACGTTAGGTTTGGCTAATGAACTTGGATTGAGAATGTTGAGGCAGTCTAACTACCAACAGCAGAGAAACTTCTGGCACTGATTTCTCTAATACACACCTGGGGACCATGCTGGCATGGGGCTAGACCTTGGGGCTGACCCCAACACAGTCTGGTGACATATGTTGGTAGCAGGACCTTTTCATAACTAAGGAGGGAGTGTGGAAGAGAGGGGACACTAGCTCAGCCTCTGGAAATGTACAGCTATAATGCCCGGTACTCCTTTTTTCTCTTCTTCCTCAGAATGGTTTCAGTTCTGTACAACCCACGCCATTACAAACCACACAGGCTGTTGAAGGTAAGTCTTGCCAGTACAGTGGGTGTCCTGCATCTCTTGTTCTGTTCATGTTCTCAGCTTTGAATGAGAAGCTGTATCTGTGCTGATAACAAGTCCTTTCCTCGCTGGACTAATTGCTTGCACTCAGATTATTTGCTTGCCTCAAAACATTCAGCTTTCTGTTGATGGATCCTTGAGATCCTTGAAGGGTCACCTATGACAATAATTTACTCTGCTTTGTGTGTGGAAGGCACCTTCATCTGTAGGTCTTAAAGCTCTTTGCAGAGCCAATGGTAGTGTTGGGGTAAAGTGAGATGTAGAACACAATCATAAGTGTATAACTGGTTGGCAGCAGTGCGGGAAGCCCCAGATCTCCCAGCTCCTCTAGCTCAGCACTTGCTAATCCTTGCCCTTGTGTCACCATCTGGAAGTTGCCAGTAGCTGCCCTTAACCCAAAGCTTTTGTTCTCAGGTGCTACAGGCCCTGCAGTGAAATCAGATTCCCCTTGTGCTCCCAGTATTGCACCTCTCAACGATGGGGTGTCTGCATCATCCTTGCTGACAACAGCCAGTCAACACTCAACAGCTCTGAGCAGCCTGAGCCACAGCGAGGAGCTCCCCAGTACAACCACTGCCCAGCTCAGCAGGTGAGTGAGTGGGGGGGGTGGATTTCTGAAGAAGCAGAAGTAGAAGCAGGAATCTACAGCGGACATCAGTGACTCAACCCATTTGAGCAAATGGGAAATGGGATGGTGCTACCAATGTTGACTTTCTCACCTTGGTTTGACAACCTTTTATTTCTCCTCCCACAGTGCATTATCCACCCAGCAGAACAGTCTGTCCTCATCCACATCCTCTGGGCGAACATCAACTTCAACTCTTCTGGTGAGTCTGGGTATGCTCTCACACCGTGTACCCTGTTTCTGCTCAGCTTGGCAGGATCTGCTGGGGTGCCTGACCTTGGGGCTGCAGTTGCGACAGGAGCGACCAGGCTGCTGGCTGTCCTGCTGGAGTTTGGATGCTGTGTGGAGAGAGAGGACAGGGAGTTAAGTCAGAACACTGTTGGTGCACCTGTGGCTCAAGGCTGTTGATTCCCTGCCTGTTTCTGACTGAGCCTTCTTTTGAGCCTGTAGTAGCCCTTGAAGGTGCTGCAGAGTCACAGCCACATGTCAGAGCAAACTGGTAGCTGATGCAGTGTAACCAAGCATCTCTACTGCTGGAGCTCTTGCAGTACAGTTCCTGGGTCTCGGCTTCTGCAGCAGAATAAATCTCCCTGCTGCAAATGTAGTGTCAAGCCCTGCTCCCCTCATCAGACAGATGTGTTGGGATGTAACCACAAGAGAGGCTTGTAAGCATTAGGGGTTGGCTGCTGTCAGGACTGTGGACTTAAGCCAGGTTCACTGCAGAAATGTCCAGATGCAGACAGAGCTACACAATGTTCTGCATTGACAGTGTCCTGTGGTGCGTGTGCACTTGGTTCTATCTGCCTGGTCCCCTGACTTTCCTGCCTTTCTTCTCTAGCACACAAGTGTGGAGAGTGAAGCAAGCCTCCATTCTTCTGCTAGTACTTTCTCCACCTCCTCCAGCACGGTGTCAGCTGCCCCACCGGTTGTCAGTGTTTCATCCAGCCTCAGCAGTGTCAGCAGCCTGGGCCTCAGCCTCAGCAGCAACTCCACGGTGACGGCCTCGACTCGCAGCTCTGTTGCAACGACATCAGGTATTTTCCTGGGTACTGCTGTACTGGAGGAGGGTGTGATGGCTAGGAGAGTGAGCTTCTGCTGTTTGTTTCACTGTGGAACTTTTCCTTTCTCTTCCTTTTTCAGGAAAAGCCCCTCCCAATCTCCCTCCTGGAGTCCCACCGTTATTGCCTAATCCGTACATCATGGCTCCAGGGTTGCTACATGCCTATCCGGTGAGTGGAACTTTGCAGTGGTGTCATGCCACCAGGTCCCTTCCAGCTCCCTCTGCAGCAGGGAGGGATGTAGCATAGCGGGGAAACCAAAACCTGTGACATAACCCTGCAGGGCTGTCTTGGACAGGTGGAGTTTAGACCTGTTTTTTCCATGATATCTGTGTGCCCATGGGGGTAAATGTGTGTTGTGATCACCCTGGAGCAGAGTCTGTGTGCCTGTTCTCTGCAGCTTCCCCAGCCTTTGAGGAGCAGCAGCCCTTGGGCAGAACACAGTGTGTAGAAGCACAGAACTGTGTTAGAAACGTGCTGTGACAAAGGGCAAACATTCAGGGCAAGGGTAGCAATGGCCACAAAGTCTAGGGGTGTGTCACAACCTCTCCTGAAGATGAGGACAGATTTAAGTCTTGGGATGATTTCCAGAGAAAAACTGTTGAGTGGCTTTGTGGTCTGGAGCACTTTCCTTTGAGCAACTCACTCAAACTTCCAGCAGCATCAACCTGTGTAGAGACTCTGGCTGCCTGCATGTGGTGGCTCATGTGGCTACTTCTGGCTTTCTCTCACATTCATCTAAATGCTTAATCTAAAATTAGGTGTCTTTATCTAGTCCACGTCCCTAACATCATCTCTGGCTCTTTTTCTAGCCACAGGTGTACGGATATGATGACTTGCAAATGCTCCAGACAAGATTCCCGTTGGTGAGTACGGCAGAATGACAAGGATGCGCCACTTCTACTGATGCTGCTTGGGTAGAGAGGTCAGCTGTGGGCAGTCCTGAAAAGCTGGCAAAATGGGGTGCTGAGTGGATGCATCTCTCTGTAGCAGCAATGAGGAGTTAATCAGTTGCTCCTTGGCGTGTGTGGAGTTGGGAGCATGAGTTACTCATACAGCAGTATCCCCTGTGGAGCCAGGGCTGTTACAGAGATTCACCTCTGATCCATAACAGAGCCAGTCACTAAATACCTAATGAGAATGGGCTTTATTTAGGGATAGGACATGTCCATTTTCTTGTGAAGCTGGGGGGAAAGTCCAGGCAGTTTAAGAACTGCATACCAGTAGACCTTATCTGGTTCTTCTTATAGCCAGATGAGGGGGATGGTACATGCTACAAAAACTTGGGGCTGCTGTAGGCCATGATCAGCCTGGATGTGGCTGATTGAACTGCAATACTCAGACATATCCTGCAGCTTCAGTACAGAAATTCCTCTCTCCAAAAAGATACTGCTTTGGACTGAGCTGATAAAATGTCTTCTTTTGTTTTTATTCATCAGGATTACTACAGCATCCCATTCCCTACACCCACCACACCACTGACTGGAAGAGACGGCAGCCTGAGCAGCAATCCATACTCTGGTAGGGAAAAGGACTGCTCTGATTCTCATCCCGTCAGGGTTTGTGCTGCTTCTGCCAGTGTCCTGTGTCTTTGTCTGCTGGAGCTACATCTGCACCTACACTGTGCCTCCTGCACTTTTGGTTTGGAGCATGCTTCTCACAGTTAAATTCTTGCCTTCCCTTTGGGCATCTGGTTGTGAAAAGGTCTGATACTGGGAAGAGGTGGGCGAAGTAGGAGTTAATGGGGCAGTAGGAAAAGGAGTGAGGAAGGGCTGAAAGATTCTACTGCAAAGCCTACAGCTGGGGGACTGCTTTCCAGGTGGTTGTGAGGCAGGTGGTAAGCAGTGCTTCTCAAGCATTGAGAGTAAAAATACAAAGAAACACAACATACGGAGAGATTACATTTTTTTTCTATGGGACAGTCTCGTGGAGAAAGCAGGTGAGAAATCTGGGACCTGTCAAACTCAACCCAAGCACCCAGTGGGTGCATGACCTCTCACTGACCTTGGTAAGTGCATTAATGCACTGCCAGTCCGCAGTGGGCAGTGACTCTGCTGAGCTTTCACATGCTTTAGGAATTGCTGCACTTTGAGGTTTGCTCTTTTTCCAGCACCACTTTTCCTCAACTTTGGCAGGAGCTGGTTTGTGTGCAAGTGCTTTTGCTGAGCTGAGGCTGAAATGCCAAGCTCGGAGCATGGAACTATGTGAGCCCTGAATAGGAGGGTGTTTGCATGGAAGAGCCAAACAGGTGCTCATGAAGATTAGCACAGGGAGCTTTCCCTAGCCCTGCAGCCAAGCCCTGCACATCCCAGGCAAAGATCTGGGTTGTGTTCAGTCCTGCTGCTGGTGCACGGAGAGGAATGAGGGACAGCTCTAGCATCAGGCTCTGATGGAAGGTTTATCCAGTGCCAGACTGTGGGCTTAGCTACTGTGGCTTCCTTTTGCCTCTGTAGTCCTGTTTGGGCTGAGGCGCAATTAACAGTTTCACCTTATCAGTGTGCAAAGGTCTGAGGGTTCCTGAGGGCCACAGTCATTGGCAGTGGCAGGAGGCAGAGGGGGTGTGATTCAAGTCACTGTTTATCAAAAGACTGGGTCACCTTTGGGCTGAGTTGAAACGGTCCGGGATCTAGCATCTTGTTCTTCACTCTCCTTTCACCTCCTCTATTTCAGGTGACTTAACAAAATTTGGCCGAGGTGATGCCTCTTCCCCCGCTCCTGCAACAACTCTGGCACAACCTCAACAGAGCCAGACCCAGACTCACCACACCACACAGCAGACGTTCCTGAACCCGGCGTTGCCTCCCGGCTACAGTTACACCAGTCTGCCGTACTACACAGGGGTACCAGGGCTCCCCAGCACCTTCCAGTATGGGCCCGCCGTGTTCCCTGTGAGTTTCCCAGAGGCAAGGTGTGAGATTTGGACAGAAGGGTGGCACAGCAAAGCCTCTCCTCACTCTGTTCCTCTCTGTTCTTTAGGTTGCTCCTACCTCTTCCAAGCAGCATGGTGTGAATGTCAGCGTCAATGCATCAGCAACCCCTTTCCAGCAGCCCAGTGGCTATGGTTCTCATGGGTACAGCACTGGTAAGAGACCCAAGAGATCCACAAGAGCACCTTCCACAGCAGCAGGGCTTGCTCTCAGTCTTACTGGCTGTGATAGGGACTGCTGTCTTACAGCAGTAATAGAGAAAAATGCCTGGTGCCAGTCCCAAGTAGTTTGATTACCCTTAAAAAGGCCTGGGATTGTTCTGCATCCAGGTCTGGAGGTTATAGATCACTTCATACCCTCCTCTGTGCCCTGCAGTCAGCTGTCTGGGGCCTTGGACCCCTATCAGCAGCTTAGGCTGCTGAATTGTTTGGTTTTGTTTGGTTTTTTAACTGCCTGTATGTGATTAACAGAACAGCAGTTGTTCTGGATTTGAACTTGTTTCCCACCAGTGTTTGGCAGACACTTTCTAGGAAAATATCCTTGATTCAAAGATGCGGGAAGGTGATGAACCTGCTTCCTGTCTTGGTACTTGGTTGGTGTCTGGCTGACTTACGCAGGGGTGCATTCAGCTCCCTCTTCCAGCCTTTAAATTACTCTGGTCCCTTTTTTCACTGCATTAGAGCCCTTCAAGATACTATTTTCTCTTTACAAAGGTATTTCAGCTTTGTACCAGGTCACTTGGTGCTGAGTCCTTCAAACTGCTTTCATTTCAGCATTTTTTCCAGGCATTAAATGATGGCTGAGGTGTCCTCTGGACCACCCTCTTTTACAGGCAGCCAACACTCTGTGAAGCTTGTGTTGTCAGTCACTACACCAGCCATCCCAGCCCACAGCCAGGTTCCCTTTTTGTGCAAATTGCCTGTTTTACACCCGAGGAGCTTTTGGGCAGTTCTTACTGCTGTGCCACACACTGTGGGTTTGTTTCCCTGTCCGTCCACTGCCTTCCGCAGCTGTCCTCAGACATGCTGTTTTCCATGTGTTTCTCTGGGTGGCAGCCAGCCCTTCAGCTGGTTTCTGGAGGCGTTTTGAAACAGTGTGTGTCCAGAGCAAAATAACTTATACTCATATGGGTGCTTTGTATGTGGTCATGCCAGGGCCTTGCTGCCCAGGCCAGTCTGTCTGCAGACCTTCTCCAACTGCTGGAGCTCTCCAGCAGGTGCTGCTGGTGTTAGCAGCAAGCAGCTCCTGCTGAACCAGTGGCTGCTGCCTAACAACCACCTCTCCCTTCTCCCCAGGTGTATCTGTGACATCCAGTAATACAGGTGTGCCGGACATCTCGGGCTCTGTCTACTCTAAAACTCAGGTTAGTGTTTGTGAGTGCTCCCTGCATGGCTGGGGAGGAGAAGCTCTGAGAGAGCCTCCCTGGGCAATGAGGTCTCTTCCCCTTGGATCAGTCAGCCAGGGAGAAGCAAAATGCTTGACCTTTCCCAGCTTAGAGCAATTCCAAGCCCAGAAAGAGCCATAGGAAGAGACTCTATCTGTTCTCTGTACCACATGCTGACTCTGGGCCTGTGATGTGTAGGGATGGGGAGGGGCACACTGCCAGCCTGGCTCCCAGCCCTTATTCTGCCATTGGCATCTCCTTCTTAGCAATCCTTCGAGAAGCAGGGATTTCACACTGGAACCCCAGCAGCCTCCTTCAACCTGCCTTCGGCACTGGGCAGCGGTGGCCCCATCAACCCTGCAACAGCAGCGGCATACCCCCCCACCCCTTTCATGCATATCCTGACCCCTCATCAGCAGCCTCACTCGCAGATCCTCCACCACCATCTGCAGCAGGATGGGCAGGTAAGCAATGCCCCAGGCACCTCAGCCCCTTGCTGGGGTATCTCCTAGGGCTCTTGCTCTCCCGTTACTCCCCTGGTCCCCCTCTCCCTCCCTGGCTCCCTCCCTCATGCTCTGCGGCGGACACATGCAGTGACATGCACATGCTCACACCTGCACATACACACAGGGCCGGTAAGAGGACAAGGTGAGAAGGAAGGCCTGGGGTGCGCTCTGCCGGGGTGGGTACTCTGCACAACCACCCTGCTGCTGGGCTGCACCAGGTATGGCCAGGTACTGCTCCCTCACACAGACACACCTGGGGCACCCCAACCTCCCCCATCCTCAGAGGGGCAGCTCTGCAGGCCAGCACCAAAGGGGTTACTCGCCATAGCCACGACCCTGCAGGAGCTTTCAGGTCTAACCATGGATTTCTATTGTCATAGTTTGTCCCTTTATTTTACATATCCTGGTACTGCAACAGCTTCCATATTTGCAGATGATACTGTGCTGCCAACGCCAGCAGGAAGATCAGGTAATGAACTCTCTGAAAATGCATTGCACTTGCCCTGGGGTGTGCCCCTGCCCCTAAGGCTCCCCAGGATCACATAGTCCCTTCCTTCTCCCCCGTGGCCCCGCGAGGCGAGGAGAGAGGCCCTCAGTCAGTATGTGCACACACACACACCTGCGCGTAGACACAACCCGCACCAACCCTTCCCCGTCTCCCCCCTCCCTGCTGCTCAGCGGCTGGTGCAAGCTGCCCATGGCCCTGTGCGCTGCTGGCCTGGAGGAAGGTGTGGAGCCGAGGGAGGGTCCTGGGGCACGGACGGTGCAGCTGCACACTGCCGGAGGCAGCCCCTGCCCCAGTGCCAGGGAGCTCAGCTGGGCTGAGGCGGATCGGCGGGTGCTGAGGACCTGTCACCCAGAACGCCTGGCCAGGGCTGTCTTCCAGGGCTGAGGCATGCCAGCATTGCCCTGTGGAGTAGGCTGGGGGTGGTTCCCCCACACTCACCACCTGCTTCTCCTTCTGCCCTTTCCCACAGAGTGGCTCCGGGCAGCGCAGCCAAGGCAGCTCCATCCCCCAGAAATCCCAGGCCAACAAGTCTGCCTACAACAGCTACAGCTGGGGCGCCAACTGAGGCTGGGCCCCCTCGCCACCACTTGCTTCCAGAAGAGAATCCCAGCGACCCCGATAATGACAAAGGATCCCAGGGAGGAGAGAGCCCTGCGGTGGGGAGTGCCCGGGGCCCCCAGCCCCGGCAGGGCCCTGCAGGGCAGGCCGCAGGCACCTCTGCGTTGTCTGTCTTCAGCCACTTTCCTGTTGTATGTAATATAGAATTTGTATTTTTTCTTTTTTTTCCTTTTTTTTTTTCTCTCTCTCTGCATTCAGATCTGAACTGTTTGCCGTAGGGGCCTTTTTTGGTTTTTACTCCTTTCTGTCCCCTCTCCCATCCTGCTGCCCCAGAACCTCTCAGATCCAAAGGAGTGGAAGCTGCGAGTCGCCTACAGCAAACACCCTTATTATTAGGATTAAGACCAGTAATTGATATGAGCAGCATTGTAAGATTAATTAGTTGAAGTGTTTTTTTTGTACCGTGTTCTAAATTTAATGGATAAATGTGTCTTGTATATAAAAACAAAAACCCCATGCTGTCCTCTAGTTCTCTCATTTCTTCCCTGCCCGCCCCCCCCCCGCCGAGGGGACCCCCAGTATTTTTTGTTCTCCATCTATGTCCCTCCATCCTCATGGGCCCAGAGCCAGAGTGCAGGTCCTGCCCTGCTTGCACGATGTAAGTATCTTCTGCTTTTGGGTTGGGGATTTTTTCTTTTATTTTTTCCTTTTTTTTTTTTTTTTTTGGTTTGGTTTTTTTGTTTTGGTTTGGTTTTTTGGGGGGGTTTTTTGGGTTTTTTTCTATGCAGTCCAGATCTTGTATTTTTCAGTTTCACCTGATCCCTTCAGCTGCAGCCCCGAGCGGGGATTTACTGAAGAGAATAAAGATCACAAAGTGATGTGTGTATTTTTTCCACCTTCTCAGCCTCGTTCCCTATTTTTAGTGCAGGGGGTGGGAGGCCCTGGGCAGTGGGGGCAGTGCTTCCCCCCCTTTCTCCAGCTTCTTTTTGTCCCCTCCTTTTGTGGATTTTTCCTTTTCCCAGCTGCAGCACTGGGCAGCAGAATTCCAGCCCAGGGATAATGCCACTGTCCTATCCCCCTCCCTTCTCTGAGACCCCCACCCTTCATTTCTGCCTCCTGCGGTGCTCTGCCTTATCACCCCACCACTCTGCTGCTGCTGGTCCTCCTTTTGGAGGTTGAGGGGTGCTCCCCAGCCCCCTCCTCCCCACGAGGTCATCGGGACAGTCATGGGCGAGTGGTCACAGCTGCAGGGGAGCGCAGTGGGACCACTGGTGTGGCACGAAGCAGTGCCTGTCACGGCAGTGGCTGTTGAGCTGCCCTTTGACCCTGTGCTCCCCATCAGCCTCCTCGCTGCAAGGTAAGGGGCTGGGGGTTTGGAGCGTCTCTGCCGCGGTGGGGGGCAAAGTTGGAGTTCTCCTGTACTTTGTGGGCCTGCGGGAGGAGCAGCAGGGCTGAGATGGACTAGTGGAGCTCAGCTGGAGGCACAGAGAAGGGCGGTAGGAGCCCAGGTGCTGCAAGTAGCCCGGTACCCCGCCAGCCCTCCCCAGTTGGTTCCGGCAGCACCCCCCACCCCCCGGGGGGGCTCGTGCGACCGGGGCGTGGGGCCTTGGGCGGCCACAGGGGGAGGCTCCGGCCTCCGCGGCTCTCGAGGGGACACCGGACGGGCCCCTCTGCCGCGGCGCCTCGCGACACCCGGCGGCGCTTTGCGGCCGCGGCGCTTTGCGGCAGAGCGACCCGGGCGCGGCGGCGGGACGGGGGCGCGGGACCCGGAGGGACCGGGAGCGGGATGAGCTTCTACGACGTGTTTCGCGGCTTCTTCGGGTTCCCGGGGCGGTGCAGGTACAGGGACTCCGCCTGGCCCCTGGGTCTCCCTGGCCCCGCCCGCACAGACCCTGTCCCTCTTTCAACCCCCCGCCCCCAGTTGCTCCACCGGCCCCGGCCCGCCGCCGGTTGCTCCAGGCTGTCCGGGTGTCTGAGTGCCGCGGTCCCGCAGACCCCGGGACCCGCTGTTCGGCGGCGCGGCGTGGGACGAGGAGGAGGAGGAGGATGGCGGCCCGTCCATGGCGCAGCCCCGCCAGGATTTCGGCTTCGGATTCAGCCCTGGGTCGTCCCGCGGCGCCTTCGAGGAGCTATTCCGGGACATGGGCGAGCTCCTAGGTGTCCTTGGGGGGTTCTGGGCCGAGCCCCAGCAGCCTTTCGGTGTGTACGGGGAGGGCTGAGCGAGACTTGGGGCCGCTCAGAGCCCCTCGGCCTGACCGACCCCGTTGTGTTGCCCAGAGCCTGCCCTACCCGGCACAGATGAAGGCAGTACAGGGCGACCGCTGCGGGACTCGATGCTGAAGCACCCGGAGATCCCCCCTGCCAGCGCGCCCCCGGGGAGCTCCAGGGGCACCGGCGACCGGGCCCGGCCCTGGAGACCCTTCCTAGGGGTGGGTGAGGGGTCTAGGATCTGCCTCCCGCAGGCTCAACAGCAGTAGCCAGCTCTGTGCTGTTGCAATGTTGCCCCAGTGTCACGCTTTGCCTCCCGTCACTGGCGTCAGTGGTATGTGGCTTTGTCTTGCAGCTGGAAGATGCTCCCCAGGCTCCTCCTGGCCTCAAGGAAGACCAAGGTGGGTGCTAAGACTCGGGGCTGGGAGGTCTCTGCCCTCCCTGCTCCATCTGCCTGTGCTGCCACAGCCGCTGGGGCATGTCTCCATGCTGTGGCCACCATCTTACATCTCCCCCCAGATCTGGACTCCCAGGTCTCCTCTGTGGGGCTGGGGACCATCCTGACACCCGACAAGCCCAAGTCGCACTCTTACTTCCAGAGTGTCTCTGTCACCAAAGTGACTCTTCCTGATGGGGTGAGTGTCCCTGCAGGCGTAACAGGTCTGTGGGAGACATGGGGACACCATCCCCATGGCTGGGGAGTCTCTTAGGGCTCTGCACTCTGCACAGGCGGTGGAGGAGCGCCGCACTGTGCAGGACAGCCAGGGTCGCCGGGAGACAACAGTGACACGCCGGAGGGGAGACCAGGCCTTCATAACCACCACCAAGGAGGATGGGCAGAACAAGGACTACCAGGAGGAGATGGTCAACATGGATGACCGTGAGTGGGGCTCTGGGGAGGATGCAGGGAGTGGAGAAGGGCCCCACTGAGGGAGTTCTCCCTGCCCTCCCAGGGGAGCTGGCACAGTTTGCTGGCATGTGGCCGCAGCAAGATGAGCTTCGTGCTCCCACCCTGAACGACCCCTCGTCTCAGAAGCTGGGCAGCTTCTTCCAACGCTGGTTCTCAAGCTGGTAGCTGTACCCAGTCCTGACTGAGCAACCCATATGTGTGACAGGTGCAGGCTGGGGGGACCCTGGGCTCACCAGGCTGTCAGAGCAGGCAGTGGGCAGTAGCCTCTTCTCACCACCTGTTTTTGTTGTAGGTGGGTTAGATCCTGCTGGGAAGTAGTGCCTGGGCTGGAGGCTGCCTACCTTCGGCAGCGCTGTGGAGCCACAGGGACCCCTGTGGGGGCCAAGTGTTTGTGTGTACAGAGCAATAAAGTCTATTTATGCTAAATGGTGACCTGCCACGCTCCTTCAGACTGGAATCTCATGGGTTTGGAGGCAGATTCCCCCTGGCCACCAGGATGACTCTGGGGAGCTGCCTCAGGTGCTGGTGGTTGCTGGGCTCTGGTGCCTGCATTGCTTACCTGCCTCTCCCATTTCCCTGCCTGATGCTGTACTAATGCTTCCCGTGGGCCACTCTTGAGGGCCTGGCCCAGCCCAGAGGCCTTTCCAGGGCCTCTTTATTAGTGTTGACTACAGGTGTGGCTTGGGCAGGGATAAAAGGGGGGAGGTCCTGGCCAGGAAATACCTGTGAGGTCTTGGCTCCCCATGGCCACTTGGGGATCAGGGTCCTCCCAGCAGGCCTGGCCCTCCTGGGGTGCAGCATCATCACATCGTGTCCCTGGCCCCACACAGGACTCTGGTCCCTGCCAGGCGTCTCCCTTGGTGCAGCCCTGATTGGTTTAAAGTCTGCACATTATCACCCACCTGGCTCTGGAGCTCATAAAATCTGCTGCGAAGGAGACATTCACACCACTCTCCCTGCTGCCACTGCTGTCACCACTACCCTTCCTGGTCAACACTATGGGCACCACTTCTTTCTTGACAAGGGCCCGGGGTCTGCTCCGCATTCGGAATCAGCTGGTGCGGGAATGCCTGGCTGAGCTGTTGTCCACCTTCGTGCTCATTGTAAGCAGGGCACTTGGGTGGGCTGGGGCCTGATGGGGGGGTCATGTGGGTGGGATGGGGCTGATGGTGGGGTGGTGGCAGGCACCAGGGGTCCCAGGGCTCTGCTGCTTGTCCCTTGGGGTTGGAGGGGTTTGGGGCTGCGCCACACTCAAATGTGCAACTCAGCAGTGCCTGTCCTCCCACTTGGACCCTGTTCCCACAGCATGGTCCGCCCTGTGCCGTGGCTCTGGTGCAATCAGGGTGTGGTGCTGGGCAGTGTGTGCCTTGGTACCTCCTGTCTCAGAGCAAGCAAAGGTTGGGGCTCTGGTGCTATTCTTAGCATTTGGGCTGCATCTCACCATGGCAAATGGTGTCCCTGGGGCTGTGTCATGGCACCTCTCTCCCACCACCTCCCTACAGAAGCAGTTTATTAATTGCTTATAATTTGGTTGCTTTGCCATCAAAACCACTAGCGAGGGGAATAGCCACCTCCCTGCCAATCCCTGTCTGGTGTCTAAGTATTGGGGACCAAAACCATGGGGGCAGCACCAGCATAGCCCTTGCCTTGCTGCCCTGCAGTAGCAGCGGTGGGAGGGTCTCAGCACAGGACTGCTGGGGCTGAGGTGGGGCTACATCCCTCTTCTCCAGCTAATCACCCTGAGCAGCTCTGCACAGAAGGTCACCAGCTTCGAGACGAAAGGGAACCTCCTCACCAGCTACCTGGCAGGTGCCCTGGCTGTCATGGTGGGCATCTACACAGCGGGGGGAATCTCTGGTGAGACAGAGGAAGGGGTCCCAGCTCTTGCTATTCCCCAGCTCTGGGTCCTCCAGGACCCTTCACTCCCACCCCCTTCTTCCCACTCTGTTGCAGGGGCCCACATGAACCCAGCATTCTCCTTTGCCATGTGCCTGATGGAGCAGTTTCCCTGGTGGAAGTTTCCCATCTTTGTGGTTGTGCAGACCTTGGGATCTTTCATATCAGCTGGAGCTGTTTACATCCTCTACTATGGTATGGGGAGCAGCATTGGGCAAGGGAACCCCATGGTGATGCTGGGGTGGCCAGGCTTATGGACATGCTCTGCCTCTGCCCCCCAGATGCCATCTGGCACTACAGCAATGGGACCCTTACTGTCTCTGGCCCCCGCGAAACTGCCTCAATCTTTGCCACCTACCCAGCTGACTACGTCTCCATTGCCAATGGCTTCTTGGACCAGGTGGATGCCACTGTCAGCTCTTCCAGCCCCCTCCAATGGTGTCAGTCCCCATGGTGCTGAGCTGCTCTGTTGTTCCTGCAGGTGATTGGCACAGGGGTGCTGCTGCTGGGTATCATGGGCATCATGGACACCCGCAACAAGGGTGTTCCCAAGGGCCTGGAACCAGTGGTCGTGGCTCTGTTGGTGCTCTCCATAGAGTCCTCCATGGGGTCTAACTGCGGTTGCCCCCTGAACCCTGCGCGGGACATTGGGCCCCGGCTCTTCACCTATTTGGCAGGTTGGGGCCCAGAGGTCTTCAGGTGGGTAGAGGGAAGGAGGCGAGGTGGGGATAGCAGGGATGATCCTCAGCCCACCCTGTCTCATCCCCAGCAGGGGCAATGGGTGGTGGTGGGTGCCGCTGGTGGCACCACTGCTGGGGGCCGCCGTGGGCGCATCCCTGTACCAGCTCTTTGTGGCTTTCCACTACCCGGAGGAGGACTGCGACGTCCTGGCAGAGCAGGGCTCCATCGTTCTAGTCAACACCACCATCGACCCAGACATTCGGATGTCGCCCAAGGAGAAGGACACTGGGGGGACAGTGCCTGCCGGGTATCCCCCACCACCGTGCGCCAGCAGCACAGTCTCCCCCACAGACCCTGTCACACCATTAAAAAAGTCCTGAGGGCACGGCATGTCTTGTCTATGGACATGGGGGTGCAGGGATACGGTGGAGGCAGTGGACCCTAGCCCCCCTGGGGGAAGGCCGGCGAGGCTTGGCTGCAGGGGGACCCCAGCCTGGGGGACACGTGCTGCTAGCGTGGGGGTTGCCCCATTGGGATCTGAGGCCGTCCCCGGACCCCCGGAACTGTCCCCTGGCAACCCCCCGGGGCTGTTTCTGGCCGCCCCAGGACTCACACGGCTACCCGAGATACCCTGGAGCCGCCCCGCTGGCTAGGACGCCCCCGGGCTTGTAGTCTGGGCCCTCCCCAGGGCCGCGCTCCGTCGCTTTCCCGCACCCCCCACCTCACTTCCGCCGCCGACCGGCGCCGCCGCGGCCATGGGGAGCTGAGGCGGCGGCAGAGGCAGCGGCCCCGGCCCGGCCCGGCCGCCCGCCCGCTCCCCATGGGCTGCGGGGCCGCGGGACATGGAGCG
>VYZT01058133.1:102405-131384 GCA_013400735.1 Pomatostomus ruficeps | reverse complement strand
AAGTGGCAGCAGGTCCACGACCCCGGCGGGACGGGTGGGTGCGGGGCGGGCACGGCGAGGGAGCAGAAATGGACGCCTGGGGGTGCAGGGGTACAGCTAAGCGGGGCTGGGGGGCTGGGGGTACGGAACTGCGGATCCAGAAGTGCAGCTAAGCAGGGCTGAGGGAGGAGAGATGTGATTTGGGGATGCAGTATCTGGGGGTGCAGGGCTGGAAGGGTCTGGTGATCTGGGGGTGCTGAGCTGGGAGAGCAGATAAACCAGACGGAGGATTCAGAATCTGGGGCTCTGGGGTACAGGTAGTCAGGGCTGGGGGTCTAGCAGTGCAAGCCTGGGGGCGTGTGGGGATGTAGAATTTGGGGGCTGGAGATACAGATAAGCAAGGCTGGGGTTCTAGGTGAGCAGGGGCACAGGTCCTGGCATGGGGAAGCACAGGGCCACATGACACAACTGGGGACACTCCCTGTTCCCTGCATTCTTGGAGTCTGGAACTGCTTTGGCTCTCAGGATGCAGAGGAGATAGAGGTTTCAATGTTCAGGGTCTTGGGGCTGTTCGGGTGTGGATGCAGGGGCTGTTGGGGTGCATGGGGGTGACAGGGCACTGTGTTGCAGAGGAAGAGCGTCGAGTGCGAGCCAACGCACGGGAGTACAACGAGAAGTTCCAGTACGCAGTGAGTGAGGGGGGCGGGCCTGAACTCCCTCCTGGGGGTCCTTTGGTAGGTTTGGGGGGCTGGGGCCTGAATCACCCACACCTGGGTAGGGGAGGGCATTATGACTACAAAATAGATGTTTGTCCCTGAGAAAATGGTGCTGATGACATTAACACCAATATAGCTGTGGGACCGAGGGGGCACGGTGCGCTTTATGTGGGGGATTCAGCCCCCCATCCTAGGCCAAGGCTCTCTGGCTCTGCCCAGCTCCCAGCCTAGTCCCACATCCCATTGTGGTTCTGTGTGCAGCTCATGGGTCAGCTTCTGAAGGTGCCAGGGGAGGGCAGTGCTCACCTTGACCTCCCCCCGTGTTGGAGGTTATTCCTGGCTGCTCCAGAGCTGGCTGCAGAGAGGGGAGCAGGGTGTCTGGGTTGGGGTCAACCGTGTGGGGGCCAGGTGCTGCTGCTGGAGGAGGCTGGTCCCAGGGTACCGGCTGGTGACTGAGACTGAGGAATTGGCTTCCCAAGGAAGCTGCCAGAGGTAGCACAGGAGCAGGAGCCTGACCCTCCAAAAGAACATGGTGAGCCCCAGCCTCTGCCCTCTCCAGAGTGGTCTTAGAGGGTTATGGTGCCTCGGCAGCTTGTAAACCCCCTTCTTGCCCCATCCGTCCCCAGAGCAACTGCATCAAGACCTCCAAGTACAACATTGTCACCTTCCTGCCTGTCAACCTCTTCGAGCAGTTCCAGGAAGTGGCCAACACCTATTTCCTCTTCCTCCTCATCCTACAGGTGAGTGCAGTCCTTCCCTGCCTGGGCATCCTGGAGGGCTCTGAGCAGTCCCATACTTTTGAAATGGGGAATTTTGGCACCCTCAAGCAGAGGCAGCGTGGGCCTGGGTCTGGCTGGTCCCCTGTAATTCCTGTTCCCTGTCCCCAGCTGATTCCTCAGATCTCTTCGCTCTCCTGGTTTACCACCATCGTGCCTTTGGTTCTTGTCTTAACCATCACAGCTGTCAAAGATGCCACCGATGACTATGTGAGTGGTTCCCCCTATGGCCCTCTGCCGACTGGCCAGGGGGTTGGGATGCTTTGCAGGGGTGCAGCGTCCAGGGCCACGGCATTTGAGATGGCAGGGGGACGCAGGACCCCATCCCCAAGAGGCTGACACTGCTGTCTCTTCCCCCTGCTCCCAGTTCCGCCATAAAAGTGACAACCAGGTGAACAACCGGCAGTCTCAGGTCCTACTCAGTGGAGTGTGAGTGTCATGGGCACAGAGCAGTGGAGAAGGGGCCAGGGACCCTGCAGGATGTGGCCCAGGGCAGTGGGCAGGGCAGGGCTCCTGCCTGACTCCAGTCCACTGTCCCTCTACAGCCTTCGGCAGGAGCAGTGGATGAATGTCCGTGTTGGAGACATCATCAAGTTAGAGAACAACCAGTTTGTGGCGGTGAGTGCAGCCCTGAGAAAATTATGGTTCCAGCTGGTTGGGTGGCACACAGGGACCATGAAGTGGTGTAGTGCCACTCCTGCTTTGCTTTTGTGCTCCTCCATCACTTCCCAGGGTGGGGACTTTAGGGACTTCCCAATCTGGAAGTTGCATTTAGGTTAGAGAGTTGGAGCAATGTTGAAGGCGTGTTTTGAACTCTGAGGATCAGGGCACTTGGAGTGATGGTGGCTAGGCTCAGGTGCAAAGGGCATATGGGGTTAGGGATGGCCTTTGCAGATGCCCTAGGGAGTTCCAAGGACATCCAAGGGCCAGGAGCTTCTCTGGGGAAGGCATCGGGGAGCCCCACTGTTGGCACAATGCTTCACAAGTCTCTCCCAGCAGGCTGACCTCCTCCTCCTCTCCAGCAGCGAACCCCATGGGTTATGCTACATAGAGACCGCAGAGCTGGATGGGTATGTGCCCCTGCTCGCCTTGGGGGGCTGGGGAAGGCAGGAGGTGGGAGTGAGAGTGGGCTGCAGACCGGGCGGGAACCACTGGGCAGCGCCTGCAAAGGCCCTCCCTGCCAGGCCGTCCTAACACGCACGTGATGCCTTCTTGCCTGCAGAGAGACTAACATGAAGGTGCGTCAGGCCATCCCCGTCACCGTGGAGCTGGGGGACACCAGCAAGCTGGCTCGCTTTGACGGTGAGTGCCTGCAATCAGCCCTCTGCCACTGGGCAGCCCCCACGTTCCTTCCTCCATCACCCTGGGTAGACCAGGACCGGCCACTTGGCATTGTCATTATGCGGCGTGAAGCAGATCTCTGGGGAGCCAGGGGTGGTGCTGGGAGCACTGGGATAGAGCTGGCCATATAGAGAAGGCAAGTCCCAGGTGAGCCATACTGTGCACCCAGGTGAGGTGATCTGTGAACCCCCCAACAACAAGCTCGACAAGTTTGGTGGGACGCTGTACTGGAAGGAGAGCAAGTACCCTCTGAGCAACCAGAACATGCTGCTGCGTGGCTGTGTCCTGCGCAATACTGAGTGGTGCTTTGGCCTCGTCATCTTTGCAGGTGGGCTGAGGCAGCAGCTGCTACTGCACTGCACAGAGGGGAGGGAAAGACACCTCCTGATGCCTTCTTGCTCCCCAGGACCTGACACAAAACTGATGCAGAACAGTGGCCGGACCAAATTTAAGCGAACAAGCATTGACCGGCTGATGAACACACTGGTGCTCTGGGTATGCAGAAGCGAGATCCTGGGAGCCCTGGCTCTGACCCAGTCGGGGCTCTGATTTACTGTCCTCTTCCCAGATCTTTGGGTTCCTGGTGTGCATGGGAGTGATCCTGGCCATTGGCAATGCCATCTGGGAGCATGAGGTGGGCGACTGCTTCCAGATCTACTTGCCCTGGGACGAGGGCGTACACAGTGCCTTCTTCTCTGGCTTCCTCTCCTTCTGGTCCTACATCATCATCCTCAACACTGTGGTGCCCATCTCGCTTTATGTGAGGTAGGGCAGGGGGCAGAGGGGCTGGGCAGGGGGTGTATGAGAAATTAGGTGTGCCCTCTGGGGAGGGGAGACAGGGATGGAGACCCACAGGCAGAATGGTGTGTGGGGTGGGTGTGGGCTGCTCTCTTGATGATGGGCCATGTCTGCCTTCAGGGATGCCCCAAGACCTGAGGACCCTACAGGTCCCTCAGGGCTGCCCTGGCTGTATCTGTCTGGCTGCTTGTCTCTCCTTGCCCTGGCTGCACGCTGGCTATTTTGCTCTGCCCTCCTACAGCTCCCAGGCTCCTGCACTGTCCCCTTCTCTCTCTCTTTTAATTTCTCTCTCTTTTCGTTTCCCAGCATGGGTTCTGTCACCCTTAGCCCTGAGGTAAGAATGTGTCACCCCCACCCCTCCCACTAGCTCATTGCTGTCTGCCCTGGGGGCTGGGGAGGGGGTTCAGGGTGCGTAGGTGTATGAGATGCCTGGGGAGCCCCATGGGCTGCCTCCTGGGAGCCTTGCCCCAGTCCCCAGCCCTGGCTGAGCGGTGGCTGTCAGCAGGAATGGGTTGCAGGCCAGCCCTGGGAAGGATATGGGAGCTAACAAGCAGTGGGGGACACCGGAGGTGCTGGAGTGCCCAGGACACTGAGGGTCTGGGGTGGGCATGTGTATGCCTGTCACTGGCTCAGCAGAGTGTGCTGCCCTGCCCCAGTGACACCCAGTCATCCGCCCTGCAGTGTGGAGGTGATCCGGCTTGGGCACAGCTACTTCATCAACTGGGACAAGAAGATGTACTGTGCCAAGCGCCAGACGCCAGCTGAAGCCCGCACCACCACGCTCAATGAGGAGCTGGGGCAGGTGGAGTACATCTTCTCTGACAAGACTGGCACCCTCACTCAGAATATCATGGTCTTCAGCAAGTGCTCTGTGAACGGGCACAGCTATGGTGAGTGCTGGCTGCGAGGGCCAGGCTGAGGCTGCCCACAGAGTGGGGGTGCACTGGCTCCCCTCCTCTGTTTGGGGCAGTCAGGAGACAAGGGAGCTTAGCTGGAGCATTATGAGGCAGCAGCAGCTGCCACGGTGTCAGGTCTCTGTTGTGGCTAACTCCATACCGTTTTGCAGGTGATGTGCAGGACATGCTGGGTCACAAGGCAGAGCTGGGAGAGGTAAGGATGCCGTCAGTTTGGCCCCTGCCCATGCCAAATGCCGCAGGGGGATAACCTCATCTTTGCCCCTGCCAGAGGCCAGAGCCAGTCGACTTCTCCTTCAACCCACTGGCAGACCCACGGTTCCAGTTCTGGGACCCGAGCCTGCTGGAAGCCGTCAAGCTGGGAGACCTCCACGTGCACGAATTCTTCCGCCTGCTCTCACTCTGTCACACTGTCATGTCCGAGGAGAAGAGTGAAGGTCGGTGTGGGGTAGGACTGTCCCTGTGAGTCACAAGACACTGTCACTGACCCCCATGCTGTCCACAGGGGAGTTATTGTACAAGGCACAGTCCCCGGATGAGGGAGCACTGGTCACGGCTGCCAGAAACTTTGGCTTTGTATTCCGGTCCCGCACGCCCAAGACCATCACAGTGCATGAGCTGGGTCAAGCCATCACCTACCAGCTGCTGGCCATCCTGGACTTCAACAACATCCGCAAGCGGATGTCTGTCATTGGTAAGGTCCTGGGTGTGACACAGGGGCTGTGGGGCTGGGAAGGCCACCCATGTGGGGCTGCAGCATGGGGCTCAGTGTGGTGTATTAGGGGACCGGTCCAATGCTGATGGAGATGTGACTGTGGAGGCATTGGCAGGTTGATGGCTGGGGGTCAGAGTGGGACCTGCTCCTGTACCCCTGAGCCGGGCGTCTTGTCCCATCCTTCCCGCAGTCCGTAGTCCTGAGGGCAAGATCCGGCTGTACTGCAAAGGTGCTGACACCATCCTGCTGGAGCGGCTGCATCCCATCAACCAGGACCTGACCAGCATCACCACTGACCACCTCAATGTGCGTGGGACAGGGTCCTTCAGGCAGGGTGGGGAGGAGAGAATGGCTGCCCAGGAGCCTGAGCTGAGCTTGTGCCCTGTCCTAGGAACATTGGGGTCTGGGGGAACCATCAGGGTCTGTCAGCACACCCAGCTCTAACTGCTTGCAGGAGTACGCTGGCGAGGGGCTGCGGACACTGGTGCTGGCCTACAAAGACCTGGAGGAGAGCTACTACAAGGACTGGTCTGAGCGGCTGCACCGAGCTGGCAGTGCCCCTGAGGCCCGTGAGGATCACCTGGCTCGGCTCTACGATGAGGTGGAGCATGATATGATGGTAGGTGGGCTGGAGGCTGAGGAGTAGGTGGTGGCTGGGGGAAGCCCCTGCTGACCTCACACCTGTTTGGGTCACCAAGCTGCTTGGAGCCACAGCCATCGAGGACAAACTGCAGCAGGGGGTCCCTGAAACCATTGCCGTCCTGACGCTGGCCAACATCAAGATCTGGGTGCTGACAGGGGACAAGCAGGGTGAGGTGTGGCTGAGGCGCTGGCTGGAGATGAGGATGTTTGTGGGCTGGATTCCACCTGCCTGGGATCCCTACTGCTCTCTCCTGAATGGACTCTGGTTCAACCCCCGGTTTCCCATCCTCAGAAACAGCTGTGAACATTGGCTACTCCTGCAAGATGCTGACAGATGACATGACAGAGGTGTTTGTGGTCACAGGCCACACTGTGCTGGAGGTGCGAGAGGAGCTCAGGTGAGGGTTGGGAGGCAGAGGACATAGAACAGTGCTGGTGTGGGGCAGAGCTGTGACTGGGGGAACTAGAGAGATGGAAGGACCCTGAGATGGAGCCTCGTGCCCCCTGTCTCCTCAGGAAAGCCCGGGAGAAGATGTTGGATACATCACGTTCTGTGTGCAATGGTTTCTCCTACCAGGAAAAACTCTCCTCCAAGCTCAGCTCTGTGCTGGAAGCTGTTGCCGGCGAATACGCCCTGGTCATCAATGGGCACAGCTTGGTAGGGCCCTGGGAGTGCCAGGCAGGACAAGGCCCTGTGCCTGGCTGCATACCATGACCCCAGCTCTCCCTCGCTCTCCTTGCAGGCCCATGCGTTGGAGGCAGACATGGAGGTGGAATTCCTGGAGACAGCATGTGCCTGCAAGGCCGTTATCTGCTGCCGTGTCACACCCCTGCAGAAAGCCCAGGTGGTGGAGCTGGTGAAGAAGTACAAGAAAGCCGTGACTTTGGCCATTGGGGATGGGGCCAATGATGTCAGCATGATAAAGAGTAAGGCCTGGGATTTGGGGGACACAGGAGAGACAGGGGCCCCCCTGCACCATCCTGGGGCCTGTGGGAGCCTCGGTCCTCACCCCTCTGTGCCCCACAGGAACAAAGTGCCTGTGCTAGGGGTGCTGCTCTCATTCCCTGTGCTCCTGGCAGCCCTCTCTTCACCCATCTCTCCTTCCCTCCACAGCTGCCCACATTGGGGTGGGCATCAGTGGGCAGGAAGGCATCCAGGCTGTGCTGGCCTCTGACTACTCCTTCTCCCAGTTCAAGTTCCTACAGCGCCTGCTCCTGGTGCATGGACGCTGGTCCTACCTGCGCATGTGCAAGTTTCTTTGCTACTTCTTCTACAAGAACTTTGCCTTCACCATGGTCCACTTCTGGTTTGGCTTCTTCTGTGGGTTCTCAGCACAGGTGGGTTGGTGGCTTTTCTCAGTGGAAGCTGGGGAGGGTTTTCCTGCAGGGCTCCTCGGCCTGAAGCAAGTTCTGGTCCTTGGACTCCCTGTGTGGACTTATCCTGAGCCAGGAGGCACAGCCTGGCATCCAGCATGGAGTGGGTTTGAGGAGCCTGTGGTCGGGGTGGGCAATCCTGGGGGGCTGGAGACAGCTCTCCTGTCCCTGCAGCTGTGGGCACAGGGACTTGGGGGCTGGCTGGGGCACAGGGCAGGTAGGTCTCATGCCCTACTGAGTTCTCCATTCCACACAGACAGTGTATGACCAGTACTTCATCACTCTGTACAACATTGTCTACACATCGCTGCCTGTGCTCGCTATGGGTGTCTTTGACCAGGTATGGTGGGGGATAGCAAGGGGGTTCCCTGGGTGTGTGAGGAGCCTGTTGCACTTCCCTTCATGCCTACCCTGTGGGAAGAAGGGCTGTCTGGGTGCCTGAGTTGGGCTGTCCTCATCATTGTCGTTCTGTGGGCTGTGGTGGAGGCTGCTCCTGCCCAGGGCTAAAGGGAGGTGCCCATGCCCCCAGGATGTGCCAGAGCAGCGGAGCATGGAGTACCCCAAACTCTACGAGCCTGGGCAGCTGAACCTGCTCTTCAACAAGCGGGAGTTCTTCATCTGCATTGCCCAGGGCATCTACACCTCTATCCTCATGTTCTTCATCCCCTATGGCATCTTCGCTGATGCCACCCGTGATGATGGCGCCCAGCTGGCCGACTACCAGTCCTTCGCCGTCACTGTCGCCACCTCCCTCGTGATTGTTGTCAGTGTGCAGGTAGGGACTTGGCTACTCAGCCCCAGTCCCTTGGGGCACCTCAAGCATCCCCTGAGCCATCTCCTCCTGCATCCCCCCCACTAGATTGGACTAGACACAGGGTTCTGGACAGCCATCAACCACTTCTTCATCTGGGGCAGCCTGGCCGCCTACTTCGCCATCCTCTTCACCATGCACAGTGATGGCCTCTTCCGGATGTTCCCCAACCAGTTCCGCTTTGTGGGTGAGTCCCTGTGGTGCCCTATGCCCTCCACCCCAGCAGGGTGCTGCCTCGGCCTAGCCCTCACTGGACACACGCTTCCCCCCAGGTAACGCACAGAACACGCTGGCCCAGCCCACAGTCTGGCTGACCATTGCCCTCACCACTGTGGTCTGCATCATGCCCGTTGTGGCCTTTCGTTTCCTTAAACTGGACCTGAAACCGGAACTCTCAGATACGGTGGGAGTGCATGGCTGTGGGAGTGGTCACAGGGTCTTATCTCTGAGGAGAGGTGGTTCCACAGGTCCCTGACCTGGCTCTATGTCCCCAGGTGCGCTACACTCAGCTGGTACGGAAGAAGCAGAAAACACAGCACCGGTGCATGCGGCACGCAGGGCGTGTGGGCTCACGCCGCTCCGGCTACGCCTTCTCTCATCAGGAGGGTTTTGGGGAGCTCATCATGTCTGGCAAGAACATGCGGCTCAGCTCCCTGGCACTCTCCAGCTTTGCCCCTCGCCCCAGCACCAGCTGGATTGAGACTCTGCGGAAGAAGAAGGGCTGTGAGGGCAGCAGTGCTGGCAGCCCCAGTGGTGCAGCCGACAAGACTTTCAAGGTCTGAGGTTGGAGGGGTTTACATCCCCTTCAGTGCTGCTGGGAGCTCCCCTTCTCTGCCCGTGGCCCTGGGGAGGGCAAAGCCCCTTGCCACTGGGGTCCCATGGTAGGAGCAGAGGTCATGTGAGGGCCACTGCTGAGGTTTGGAGGAGTCTGGACTGTCGCCTTCTAGCCAAAAAATATGCTCTTTCTCTCCCCGGGGTGGGCCCATGGCTGGATGGATGGATGTCATCACCATCAGGCCCCCCCCTCCCGCCCCGTTTGCTCCTCCATCAGTATTTAATTCCATCGAGTGCAAACACTCCATCACACATGAATGTATCATGCCAGAAGTGCGGGGGTCTGGGGGAACTGTGGCCTCTCCCTGCCCTTCACCCCCGTGTCTTTTTTTAATATTAACAAAAAAGGGAAAAAAAAAGTCCCCCAAAAAATAGCAACCAAAAAAACAACAAAAAAGGAAGCAAAAACCCTCTGAGTTTGCAGAGCAACTCATTTCTTGGCTGGGTACAGGGAGAAGCGGGGAGGAAGGTCACCCTCCTTGTCCCCATGCCTCAGGGTTCACCAGCTCAGTGGGTGCTGGGTGGGAAAGGGGAAGCGTTCTATGCCACAGGGAGGCTGGGTGTTGGCGGCTGCCGTGATTCACTCCCACGCGTGGTCTTGCGCAACCCTCGGCCTCTGCTTCCTCCCTCCTCCTCCTCCTCTCCAGCTCCCGCGGGACTGAGCACTCCTAGGGTGTAGCTGGGCAATGGGGGACCCCCGGGGAGTATCTGGGGCTATTGGGGTCCCAGGGACGCGATACCAAAGAGGAGCTTTTTAAGACGGGTGTTGGCGAGGGCTGGAGGGGATTTGAGGGGGTTTGGGGGTTATTTCGGTGGAAGGGACGCGGATCGGGGTGGATAATTTATGACGCGTTTCTGTCTGACGGAATTGTATCGTTTTATGGTTCCTGAGGAAAAAAAAAAAAAGGAAACAGCTTTTTTTTTTAATTTAAAAAAAGAAAATAATGTTCAGAGCAGATTCTGCTGTGTCCTGTATCCGGGAGAGACGAGGGGAGGGCACGAGAGAGGTCTCGGGGAGCAGGGGGTGGGCGGGGGCGGTGCTGCTGGCCGCGCCCCCGGGCGCACGTGCCGCCCGCCCCTCCGCCCGCTTTCACAACCGCGGGCGCCGCTGATGTTTTTCTACCCGGGACTGGGCGCATGGCGCGGCCGCCAGGGCCGTTTCTCCTTCTCCTCCTCCTTCTCCGCCTCTTCATCCACCTCGCCGCCGCCGGGCGGCCCTGCGGCCCCGCCGGTGAGTGCGACCGGCACCGGGCAAAGCGGGAGAGGGGGATGGCCCTGAGCCTCTCCTCGTACCTGGGCCTCGTGGGTCTGAGCACGGGGAGAGGACACACGCGGTTCCCTCCCTGCCCTGAAGGAGCTCAGCGGGGCCCGGGGAGACGGTCGGGTGGGGGTACCGGGCACCTCTGGGAGTACTGGGGGGTAATGGCTGGGGCAGGGGTTGCGGGGTGCTGGATAGGTATGGGGTACTGAGTGCTCTGTGCTGGGTACTGAATGCTGTGTCCCGGGTGCTGGCTGGGTGCTGGGTGCGTTCCCAGCAGCAGGAGCCAAAGGGAACAGCAGGTTCACACTGGCCGTTGACCTTTGGAGGGAGCTGGGAGCGCTGCCCAGGCCTGACCTGGACTGCCAGCCAGCACAGCCACTTAACTCCTCTGGCACTGGACCCCCACCCAGGGACTCCCGGGACCATCAGTCCCAGTCTGCCACCTTCCCAGAGCTATGCTCCCCACCACTAGATTCCTCAATACAGAGCCTACCAGGTACTGTGGTGCCCATCCCTATTGTGGTGCCAGGTACCCCACTATGTGAGGAACCACTGCCACTCTCCAGCTCGGTGCCCTGACCCCCAGCAGTCACTGGATATGGGGAGCAGATGATGGGGTGTCTTCCTTCTCCAGGGACACTCACAGGGCCTGGGATCTCATCTTCATTTCCTGGTCCTCTCTTGTCCCTCCAGGACTGTCGCGGGACATGGTGTTGGGCCACCTGGGAGCCAACATCACATTGACCTGCCAGGAGGAGGTGCCTGCGAATGCCACGGTGTTGTGGCAGGTGGAGGAGCAGGGGGCAGCAGGGGGCTGGGCACGGCAGCTGGCAGAGGGTAACACACTGCTCCTGCGGCGGTTGCGCTATGAGGACTCTGGGCACTACAGCTGCTCTGTGGGGAGCCACCTGCTGCGCTCCCTGCGGCTGCTGGTGGCAGGTGGGTCCACGCTGGGATGGGGATGTCCCTGACAGCATTGCCTGTGATGGCCCCTGTCCCCCAGCACCTCCCTGCCTTGCAGAGCCCCCTGAAACTCCCCGGGTCTCCTGCTACCGGCGGAGCCATGACAAGGATGTCCTGTGTGAGTGGCCACAACAGAAGAAGCCATCCCCAGGGACCCGGGCGATGCTCTGGGTGAAGCGGAGGTGAGTGCTGTCACTGCATCCACCATGGGCTGGGACCTAAATGGGACAGAACATGTTACTCTCCATGGACCCTTTCCCTGCTGCCATCTGGGACCCCATGGCTCAGGATGCTTCCCTCCCTGCAGACTCTTTCCCTAGCAGCTACTGGTGGCTGGAAATCCACAGCACGGGATGTGTTTCTTCCCCATGGACCCTTTCCCCAGTGCTGCCTGGAACCCCATGGCATAGAATGTATCCCTCCCCACAGACCCATTCCACAGACTATGCTGGGCACCCACAGCATAGGACATGTCCCCCACAGCTGCCCTGTGCCTAGAGCATGCTGCAGCCCCCCTGAGCTGTGACCTCACAGGTTTGTGGCTGAGAATGCCACAGAGCAGCGGTGCCGCTACTTCTCCAAGGCACGGAAGTTCGTTTGCCGGGTGAAGGTGCCACCTGGCACCGATGACACCAAACACCTTGTGGTGTCCACGTGTGTCAGCAACAGTGCTGGTGGCTCAGCTGGCAAAGACAAGATTATCACCCTCAGCGGTGTCTGTGAGTACTGCCCCTGTTGCTGGGTGCTGGGGTGGCCAAGGGCACAGTGCCAGGCCCTGAGCCCCCCCTTCTCCAGCAGTGAAGCCAGACCCCCCCATCAATGTGACAGTGGAGGCACTGGAGAAGGCACCACAGCGGCTGCAGGTGAACTGGTCCTACCCCTCATCCTGGGACCCCCGTTTCTACTGGCTCCACTTTCAGGTCCGCTACCGCCCTGAGCCTGCCCCAGCCTTCACGGAGGTGAGATCCTGCTTGCTGGCATGGAGCTGTTGCTTGTCGCTGGCCAGACTGTCCCCAGCCCTGTGTCCCTTCCAGGTGGATCAGGTGACAACAACATGGCTCGACATCCGTGACGCATGGCGCGGGACGAGGCATGTCGTGCAGGTGAGGGCGAAGGATGAGTTCGGCCATGGCACATGGAGCGAGTGGAGCCAGGAGGCTGTGGGTACCCCCTGGACAGGTAGGAGGAAAACATGGGGCCCTGAGACTGGGGTTCAGCATGGGGTCTCCCAGTCTCATACTCCCCCATCATTGTGCAGACCCTAGGGACCTCACCTCTGAAATGGAGCCTTTCAGCTCACAGGTAACAGTGGTCTCAGCCCTGGGAAGCATCACACACTCCTGAATGGGTCTTCTGTCCCCATGTGGGACAAGGGGACATCAGGGCATGGGGGCTGACTTGTCCCATTGTGCCCCCCCACCTTTTGCAGGTCCCCATGGAAGATGGGAGCTATGGGGTGACGCTGCTCCCCAAGCTCTTTGGGAAGGACCATACTAATGGTGCTGGTGGTGAGGAAGGGTTCCTGGGTTGGGGGTGGGGGGCTGGGACACCCAAGTCCCTTATCCTCACAATGAGCCCATCCATTCTCTCTGTGTCAGGGTCTGTCATGGAACCCAGCACACATCCTGTGGCATCCCCCTACGCCTTCCTGGTGACTGGGGGGAGTCTTCTCCTTGGCATCGCCCTGTTTGTCGGCATCGTGGTGAGGTGAGTGCCGGGGGAGCTGGTCCAGGGGGTTCTGTCTGCTTCCCCTGACCTGGAGCCACTCTTCTCCCCTGCAGGTACAGGCAGATGTGGTGGACAAGTGGGCAGGAGAGGAGCAAGCCGGAGGGCGAGGGGCAGCACATGCTGGTCCCCCTAGGCCTCCCCCCGCCCACACTCAGTGACATCCCTCTGCTATCACACCCTGCCCGCTCAGCCCCTGGAATGCTCCACATCACTCACTCAGACCATTCCTCCTCAGGGCAGTAGCCAGGGGCTGAATACGCTGGTAGGTGCTTGGGGGCTTGATGAGGGGTCCCAGCGCTTCGATGTGGCTCTGGGAGCAGTTCCCCTGCACTATCCGGTGGCTCTGTGGCTGGGACCAGCCTCCGAGGAGGGCAATCAGTGCCATCCCCCATGGAGAAACAGCTGGGAAGGGCCCCAAACTGCATCCTCGGGGGCACCTTCAGCACCATGTCCAAGCTGGGATGGCCGGGAGTGACAGCGCTGGAAGTATGGCTGCACCAGAGCATGGGAGCTGGCCCGGGGTCGGATTTCGGGGTCCTGCAGGGAAGGGCCTTGTCCCTACAGTGCCAAGAGGGTTGGGGAGGGAGGGAGGGCCTGGCTGGATCAGCCCCATACATCTTCTCCAGTTCCCTGGGGGCTCCTTTTTAAAGCACATGTTGGGGAAACAGGACAATGTGGCTCAAATAAATGCCTTGGATTTATACTGGAATGGGTGCTGGGAGGGGGGTAACAGAGGGGTCGCTGCAGCTCCCCCGTTGCCTGAGAGTGTCTCCAGTGTGGGGGGCTGAGACTGGATTTTCACCCCCACTTCATTCACTATCTCCTTTGCTGTGCCCCGTAACTGTGCCCCCTTATGTACCTCATGCTGTGCTCCCTGTTTCACTGGTGCCTCCCAGGCTGTACCGTCTGTGCTGTGCACCCCTTCATGCCACGAACCCCATGCCTTGCACCCCCAGGCCGTACCTCCTCTGTCATGCACTGCCCGCCCCATGCTGCGTTGTGCAACACCATGGGGAGCTGCAGCTGCACCCGGGCAGGAAACCACAGGATGAGGGGAGAGGGTGCTCAGGCACCCTGGGGACAGTGTTCCCCTTCCCTTCTGCTGGCCCTCTGCTATAAAAAGCCTGGCAGGATGCAGATGTGCTGGTGGGGGAGTCAGTACCCCTGGCCCCTAAAACTGTGGTGACTCCTGCCAGCACAGGCCCCATTCCAGGCTCCCAGGATCACTGCTCCCTCTCAGTCAACAAGTTTATTTTACTAGATCATTACACATCCCAGTCTCACTGCATGCCCCCACCTCGGGCACCTGGGCAGCCTCATGACAAGTTGGTTCCAGCACAAGGGTGGTCAGGATTTGTCCCAGCAAAAGGGTGACAGCCCTGCGGGGGTCCAGGAGTGGGGTCCCTTCAGGACTGGCGACATGGCAAAGGGGTTCTCACTGGACCCTTCCCGTGGCATATGCCCATCGCTGTGACCACACCCTGTCTCATGCCACAGGGGTGGGGGTCGCAGGCCACTCGGCGGGGGACATCAGCAGACGCTAATGCAGCTTGCAGTGGACGGGGTGCAGCAGGGCCATGTGCTCAGCCCCCTTGAAGGGCAGCTTCTCGGTGGAGTAGTAGTGCACAACTTCAGGGATGCTGGCGAAGACGCCGCTGGCCTGGCTCAGCGTGTACTTGTTGTCCTTGGTCTGAGCCACGATGATGTGGACGCAGCCCTGGCTGGTCCTGGGCGGCCAGCAGGCATCAGTGTTGCCGCCAGCCCCCCGGCGCCCGCCTGCCCCGCGGCCGTATCCACCCCTGTTTGTTCCCGTCCTGCTCTGATTGTTTCGGCTCCAGGGGCTGCACTTCCTCAGGAAGGAAACGCCACTGGCGCTCCCGACAATGTACCGGGGAGGGGGACACGCCGTACCCCCCCGCCACCCCCTCCGCCCCAGCTCCACACCAGGATCGGGGGGTGCCATCCCTCGGGATCTGGGTGCTTCCTCCCCATCAGGGCTTTGATGTGAACAACCAGGGGGGACTCCTACCACAGCATCGCCCGATCTCCCCAGGGTGGGACCTCCCCGGGGCCGGAACCCCCCTATTCGGTGGCCACCCCGACACTCACTTGAGCGCGATGGAGTACTTGCCGCTGCCAGTCTCGCTGGTGCGCACCAGGTAGCCCGCCTCTCGGCAGGTCTGCAGCCGGCTTTCCGCCTCAGCCCGCGTGATGGCCCCGTGGTACCAGCTGTGTGGGGGGAACCAGGGAGGGGACGCTGAGCCGTGGCAAAACATTGAGCACTCCATCCCTCCTCGCCCCGTTTCCCACACGTGGGTCGGCCTCACAACTCACGGCTGTTTCTCCAGTGCCAGGGCAGGGTCCACCCGCTCCCCCTCGCTGTGCTCGGTGCCCGCCGGCTTCAGCATCTTGGGGGTCCAACTCTTCTGGCGTAGATGCTGCCGCAGTGTCTCCTCCTTAGGACGCTCCGAGCCCTCAAACTGGACTGGGAGGGACAAGATGTGAGCCCCCAAAGCCCCACCTTCACTTCCATTCCCCATCCCTAGCTCCATCCCTGTCCCCAGCCCCAGTGCCTTCCCCACTGCCAGTCCCATGCCCTTCTCCAGCCACGTGCCTGCCCCCATCTGGTCCAACACCGCACCATGAAAAGAGACATCTTCCGCTACATCAGGTTATTCAGCCCCATTCAACTCGACCTGGCAGGCATCACCTCTCTGGGCAACCTGTGCCAGTGCCTTGCCACCCTCAGCCCAAGAAACTTCTTGTATCTAATCTAAAGTACCCCTTATAGTTAAAAACCATTGCATTTTGTCCTCTTGTGATAAGCCCTGATAGAAAATCTGCTCCAAACCCTGTCCCTGTTGCCATCCCCATTCCCATCCCATGCCTGTCCTTCCCCCCATCCTCATTCCCATCCTGTCCCTGTCCCTTACCTGACAGTGCTTTTACAATCTGCTCCTTCTTCCACTCCCAGGGCTGCTCGTATTCCCCCACTGGGCGCTCATCATTCTCAGGCAGGCGCCCATCACCAGCCCTCACCCTGCGCTCCGGGGTCCCCCCAGCCATCCCCTCCCCAGGCTCATAAGGGGTGTCGTAAAGCTGCGACCCTTTTCCTGCCACCTCCTTGCCCCCCAGCCGCTTGGAAAGATCCAGTTTGGCACCCCCCTCTCCAGGCTCTCCAGGACCGTCCAGCAGCAGGATGGCTTTGACAAGGGGGTCCTTGGAGCCACGACGACGGATTTCTGTGGGGAAGAGGGATGGTAGGTCAGGGATGGGTCTGTGTGTCCCCTGAGACCCCCCCACTCCCACTACCAGCCCTCAGTGAGGGAGGTGCACTGGGGACCCCATGCCAGCAACGCCCCATTGGGAACCAGTTTGGGAGGAGTTGGAGCAGGAAGGGGCCCATCCTCATGGCGCCAGGTCTGCTGTCCAGCCCTGAGGCTGCTGGCGCCACAGGCACAGACCCATGCCAGTGGGCCTAGCTGGGCTCTATGGCAGCAGGATGCTACACCCCAAGTTGGAGCTCAGCCGTGCAGGAGGCCACCCCAGGGCTCACACCTCCCAGCCCCCTGCTTCTCCCCATGGCGCCGGTCTTTGCCTAACAGCCTGGGCTGCCCTGCATGGAAAAAAAACATCAGCAGCAAATCTTTTATTTCCAGCTTCCGGCCCAGTCAGTTCCTGTTGTTGTGGCCAGCTGGATGGTCGCCACACCAGCTGGGGTGTCGCTGGCTGGGGGGCACAGCCATGGGGAATGCTTGTGGGGTGGTACCCTGGGATGACTGGGGGGCATTAAGGGCTTTTCACTGGCCACATTTGCCTGTTGGTTGATGGCAGCAGGTCACGGCAACAGTTGAGGGGCCGGCCAGCACGGGTCAGTGTCCGGCCTTGCTCCCACTCCTTATCTGGCCCTGCGCAGCCGCAGGAAGCGGCAAGCAGCTTTCCTGTTCCCGGAGCCTCCCGCGCTGGGTGGCTCCAAGGGCAGCCACAGACTCCTGGCTGGGGAGCGGTGCCAGCTGTGGTGCTGTGGCATGGCTTAACACGGTACATACCTGTTATCATCTGCTGGGCATCATAGGGCTCCATGTACCCATCATTCTCGCCTAGGCGCTCAGCATCCCGCTGACCCTTCGTTCGTTTGGCATCATAAGGGTCTGCATAATCCTCCAAGATGATGACCTGAGAAGAGAATCGGCATTTCTGGCTTCAGGAGCCTGGCAGGGGTCCCAGCAGGGGTGGCAGAGATGCCACCAGCACAGAGCCAGGCAGGGAACAGGGACACTGGGGTCCCCAGGGAAGGATGGCCATTTATCTGGGGTAAATGGAGCTGTGCCACAACCCCAGAGGATGCACCCAGTGGCACCTTTGGGTGGGGGGAGTCCAGACCATTCCTACGCACCTCAGTGGTGGGGGGAAGGCTGGGGGGAGCTCTGGGACTCTTTTGGATGACAGCAACCCTCCTGGCTGGCTCCCAGTCCTCCCAAGGCTGTGTGTGGGTGAAAGTCCAGCTTCCCAGAAAAGCTTTACATCAGCCTTTGTTTAACCAGCAGCTGAGCTCTGGGGTCAGGCTGGCATGGGACAAGTGAGCCGTGATGAGGATGCCCGACAACACCCTCACCCCCACACTGGTGATGAAAGGCAGTTGGGATGAAGGCAGCTTTGAAAGAATTTAAAGGGAGTGGAGCTGGGCAAGATAAAAGGACGAAGTCAGCCAGGCTAATGAGTCGGAGACCAAAGCAGTTAAAGCTGCCAGTGCTTCATGCTCCCCACATCTCCCCCTCTACCCCCGGCTCCCGGTCCCTGCCTTACCGTCTCTGTCTTGGGGGCCTTCCCCTTGTCCTGCTCGGGGGCAGGCAGGCCGGCAGGCAGGGGTCCAGGGTGTCCCTTCCCATTCTTCTCAGGAGCCTCCACCTTGATGAGGCGGTTGATGTAGGTTTTGGGGGGTCCCTCCGGTGTGCCCCCCTCCACTCGGGAATTCTTCCGCATCTTCCCGGTTGCGGCCTGGAGCAGACCCTGCAGGTTGTCCCGTGACAGCCGGCTGCCCCCTTCCTTGCCACCCCCAGCCGCCCGGTAGCTCCCCAGCTCAGCAGTTGAATTCTTGCGGCTTTTCCCAAGGCTCCCGCTTCCCGGACGAGCCCTCTCTGAAACTGTCTTCAGGTTGGATGGGAACTCCTTGAACCACTTGGCCGCCATGGAGCTGGGGAGACGCAGGGTGCTGCAACCCCCCCGGGGCTCCTCGACACCCCACGGCTGCCCCGCCGGCTCAGGGTCCACACAGCCGGGGGGCCCTGGGCAGCCCGGCTGCCCCCAGCCCCGGAAACGGGAACTTCTGCGGACTGGGCCAGCCCGGGAGGGGGGATGCGGGCCGGGGGACCGGGGCCTTCGTGGGGGGCTCCAGGCGTCCTTCGCCCCGGCGGGGACAGCTGGTGAGTCCCCAGGGGTGCCGGCTCCTGGGGCCCGGGGAGGGAACCGCGTCCCCTCGGAGGTCCCTTGCCCTCGGAGTGTGCCGGGGTATCTGCTCCAGCAATGGGATGAGTCGGGGAGTCTCGCCGGGGGTCGGAGGAGTCCGGCCGGGGCAGTCCCGGGGAGGTTCCAGGGGTCCGCTGCCCCTGCGGGGGACGGGGCCCGGGGGAGTCTCTCCGTGCTCCGGAGGGCCCGGCCGGGAACGGGCAGCCGGGGGTTCCCGTCGCGGCTCCTCGGCGGGGCCCGTCTCCGGGGGCAGAGGGGCTTCGGCGCTGGGTCAGGCCGGCCCGGGGGGCCCCATGCGGCGGCGGCGGGNGGCGGCCCCGGGGAACGGCGCGGCACCGGCCGGGCAGGCAGCCGCGACACCGGCGGTCCCGGGGAGCCGTGGGAAGACATGGAAGCTTCGGTGGGGGTCCTGTCTCGGAGGGGCTGAGAGACCCTCGTGACCATGCCTGGCTGATGAGACGACCCTGCACATGGATCCCAGGGATGGACTCTACGTGTGGACGCCCGAGCAGAGACTCCACGAACGGCACAGACCTATGTGCGTGGGCCCCCTCAAGGGCATGGACCCTAAGGATTGAGCCTGGGCATGGACTCTACGCTCGCTATGGATGGAGACTGTGCACAGGCCCTCTATGCGCGGACCCCTGTGCATAGGCACCGGTACAAGGACCTCGTGCACAGCACCCTGTGCACAGCCTGACAGGGCACAGGCACTGTGTGCAGCCAGTGCACTCTGCCGCCACGGCCGTGGCTCACACCACACCAGCCAAGTTCTACCTCTGGCCGTGCTGTCACTTTGCTGGAAAAGCCCGGCTGAGGCCAGTGATTTGGCTTCCTGTCGCGCTGCAGTGCCAGGGGACCCTTACAACAGCAAACCCTCCTGCTTTGCAACTGCATGGGAAGAGGAGAGGGTCTTGTGGCAAAATTGCTCCCATAGCCCCCAGGATGGGAGTTTGTGGTAGAATACGGGCTCCTCTTCTATACAGGGGGGAGGTGCTGGGTGCTGGTAGCACCATAGGAAGTGATGGCAATTTCCTTGCTGGTGCTGCTGGGCAGGATGTGCCTTGCAGTGATGTGATGCCACTGGCAGGCTGGTGCCCGAGCTGCCAGTGGGATCTCAGCTGGCTTCAGCCTTGCCTTTTTGAGGACTAGGAAAACTCCACTTCCTCATCAGTAAACTTGGGTGCTGGTTCCTTTTTTTCCTTGGCAGACTTCAGTCCCCCTCAATTTTTATGGGGCCTCGATAGGACAGACACACAGGCAGCACTGTCTTGGTGGCTTTGTGCTGCAGTGGCGTTCGCACCAATGTGCCATGTGTCTCCTTTGGGAAGTCTTCCCTCATCCTCGTTCTCTGCCAGCTCCTGCAGAGGAAGGCTTTGGGAGCGCCTTTGACAGTGGTGGCAGATGGCACCACACACCTACTTCCCCGAGAAGACAAGCTTCCCTGAGCCAGGGTGGTGGCAATGAAGGCCAAGCCCAGCTCAGAGTGGCATGGGTCCTTGCTGGGGTGGGTGTAAATATACAGGACTGGCAGATGCCTGCTAGACACCTGCTCCTGCTGTGCTTTCAGCCTCAGTGCTTGCCAGGTCAGCATCCCAGCGACAGTGTCCTGTGGGACCCTCTTCAATTCTGCTCATCCCAGCCTGTAAAGCCGCCATGATTTGGGACTGTGTGTCATGAGCTCTCCCAAACAACTTGGCATACCCAATCCCAACCGAACCCCATTGCTGGGCTCAGCAGACCAGCCCCTACTTCACCAAAGAGAAAGGCCCACAAATGTTTTAAACCTTCATTAAATCAACTTAACCTGCTACCTAGCAGGTTCCTGAGCTAAAGGTGGGAGCCGAGTGCAGCTACCTCTGCCCCCCCAGCCCGAGGTACCAGGAACAGAGTTGGAGAGGTCCCAGGACCCAACAGGTGCTGGTCTGGGCTGGAGGACACAGGGCAGAACTGCTCAGCATCACAAATCCTCTGGTCCTTCAGCAAAGCGCTTAAAAATAGTCCCCAAGCTGAGGCCAGAGCCACTCCTGCAGCCGTCAGTAATCCCTCTCCTAATAGCATCTTTTTATTCCAAGGCTCTGAGCAGGACAGGGAAGCAGCTGCTGAAGTAGATAATGAAGTTCTGAGGCTCTTTGATTTTCTAATGACTTTTATTCAAACACAGTGAATTAATCCCCATGGTTCCATCTTTGACACTAGTGCGTCAGTTCTGCCCTCCAGACGAGGACATGGTCCAAGCTAGAGGAGCCCCAATGCCCAAATCTCCTTCCAGCAGACTCAAAAGAGGGCCCTGGGGATTCAAAACAACAGCCCACAACTGCAGCAACCCCATCCATGGATGGCTGGAATACCAGGGTGAGCAGGAACGATAACTTAATGAAAGTACAATAAAACCCCATAGAACGGGGTGTTCACGGCCAGAACAGGTCCTGGTCAGGGATGGGAGCAGTGGTAGGACAGAGCAGCGCCCATGCTCCACTCCCTGCAGCAGCTTGCAGCCACAGCGCAGCAGGGATGGGAACACGGGGCTCAGCCTCCACACACAGCTAGTGGGGAGAAACAGGACAAAGCCCAGGCCTCAGCTCATCTTACTGCTTGGCAAAAGGACAGGGAGAAGTGTGGGGTGGAAACTGGCAGCCCTGGGATGCACCCATAAACCCTTTGTCCACTGCACGGAGAGGACAGCCTCACAGATCCTCCCCTCTGTGCTTTGAGTTGTAAGCCTGTAGTTTATAGGGAAAAGCTGGGTTTGCCCAGGGAAGACAGGGCAGAAACCCTGCTACCTTAAAGCCAAAAAAGAAAGGCGCTTTTCTTTTTTCAAGGCAGCTGCTCCAGCGCTTCCTGCAGAGCTTGGACCCACCACAGCTCCACTGACAACCCTACCCAGGGACCAGGGCTGCAGCTGGGTTCACATCACACAACCCACCCAGCAGGAGCTTGGAAAAAATTAGTTAGACCAGCATTCTCAAATTAACAAACTGTAATTTTTCTCCAAAGATACATTTTCCATACACATCCATCATACACCGTAACAAAAAAAAGCAGTGTACATGAAATAAGAAAATAAATTAAATCCATAGCATAGGTAAGGAGGATGCTCTAAACTGGAGTAGAGTCAAAAGTTTCCAGCAATACAAGAGGCTCAAGAGTTTGTTTTAACAAGAATGCCTGCTAGCATGGGCCCAGCAAGTGTTGTGGGTCAGTCCAACTCCTTAAACAGTTATTTAGAGTTTTGAACAGCCAGTATTGTCCTGCAACAGGCAGAGCTATTACATCCTGGGAGAATGCCAAGAGGCATCACTAAGATCCAAGTAGAGCATCCAGAAGATATTCAGATTGGTCCTGTAGCATCCACACTAGCCGTCCTCCTTAGGTGGCGTATACCAGCCTAAAATGAGGAGAGAGATCTGTGAGGGAGGAAACTGCATGGGCAACAAGAATCTGCACCTGGAAAAGCTGCCGAAAGCCGCCAAGTCCCACTTCCAAAGGGCCACATTTCCCTGATTACTGGGAGGCTTTCCCTGTGGCTTACTTTCCAACACCACACGGACAATCATGGAATCATTTAGGTTGGAAAAGAACTCTCAGATCATCAAGTCCAAGAAATCAGTGAAGTGCTGCCTCTCGTTACAGCCACAGGAACCCAGCACTGGGCAGCAGCACTCTGCAGCCACACTGCGTTACAGCAGCTGCCACTGCCGCTGTCACCACCTCCAGGTCACCTCTGCACTTGACACAGGGTAGAACTCCCGCGGTTTGTCTGGGGAGCCCAAACGAGCAAGGGGAAATGCAGGCCCTCTCCCCTCAGCCCTTACCATTCTTCTCATGGATCTGAACCAGGGACTTGTAGGACTGCTGTGCTCTTGTCAGGCTGTACTGGTTCTGCAAGGGAAGGCAGGGAGATCATCAGTCCAGCAGGTATCTTGGGGAAGCTATCCCACACCACATACCTTCCCTGTGCGGCCAGAGCTGGCTGTGACCCCATCTGCCACCCCACTGCCACCCACCATTCTCCTACACTGTCCGGGCCCTACCTTGTTGGCTCCAAATTGTACTCGCGCTTTCCCTTTCACCAGCGTTGCACTGATCTGCATGATCACCGACTCAATGGAGTAGGCACTACTCCAGCCCTGAGGGATGGAACACATGGTGAGGCCAGACCCATCCCAGAGACTATGCTGCCAGTGCAACCAAAGGGCTTTCCCCAGCTGTGTCAGGCAGTGGTACAGCAGGAGCTGTCAGGAATACAGAGTGTGGTAGGCAGAACAGCTCCCCCAGTTCCCGCAGGGATCAGCACTCACCTGTTTTGTAAGCAGCTCCATGCAGATGGCTCCGCCACCCAAAACATACCTGGGAAGGAATCAGCCAAAGTTAGCACACAGATAGATGTGATCGTACCCACCCACTGCTCCAGAGGTGAAGCATCTTCTCTGATTAGATCTCTTGATGGAAAAAGTATGCTAAAATCTCTACCATCCCTGTCTGCTTCCCAATGGCAAAGCTATGTCAAGGAAGCCACAGGATTGCACAGCACTGGATAAACCCAGTAAAAATTGCTGCAGAAAGCAGCACTGCAGAGCAGAGAGAGACAGACAGTTACTCACCCCCCTGACAGCACCGGGGACACAACCCTTACAAATGGTGGATCAAAAGGAAAGTTATCCTGGAATGAGAGAAAGGAAGCAAAGCCACTGAGAAAGGTGTTCTCTGATGCCTTGCTGAATCAGGTATCTCTCTGGGAGGGGGAATCTTACTTTAAAAGAGAAGTTCAGGAGGATGAAATCTGTTCCTTCTTTCTCTTTGAGGATTTGGAGATCGTTGTGCAAAGCGCTGTCCTCGTCAACCCTGTGAAAAGAAAACCCCAGATGGTCAGTCAAGGCCATGCACCTCAGGTCAGCTGTGTTCACTGCCACCGCACCCCTGAGAGGCCATACCTGCACAGCTGGGCAGTCACACGGGCCCTCACGCTCTCGCTGAGGGCAGCAACAGCATGGGCTGCCAGCATGCTGCATCTGATTTGCAGAGAAGACCATCACACCCCTTTTCCATGCTGCCAGCTTAAAAATAAAGACTGCCTGGCCCAAGGAAAAGGCAGCACTGGTGTCTGGAGGGTATGAAAGCTCAGGTTTTGCCTGATGCGCCTCTTTCCGGACTCTAGAAACAGCAGAGACTTGCAGAGCTCTCTGATTACCTAACCTTATCTGGAGATATCATCTCCTTTTTGCCGTGGAGACAGCAAGCCAGCTGCCTGAGAGAGGCTAACCCAAGGTCTGCTGGGTGCTCCCCTGCCATGCTTACATCCCCTCTGCTCACAGGGATTTTCTGGTCCCATCATCAAAACCCACCACAATTACATGATCCCAAGCTAGGCCACCTACTTCAGGAGTTTGACGTTCCAATCATACAGGCTGTCATTCACTAGTTCAACTGCATAGTATCCTGCAAGGAGAACAGAGGTGGGTCACTGTGGGGGGACACTGAGAGGGGGTTGAGCCATCACCCAGATTTCAAATCTCCTGGGCCCTGCAGCACTTGGGCACAGTCCCTCCATGAAAAGCAATGCTTATCCAGGACAGTCTTCAGGGCAGCAGTTTCTTTCTTTGAGTTCCTGGACTCAGGTAAGGAGTAAGAAAACCACCCCCCTCAAAGTCAGATAATCCTCCAACCCACAGCATGCTCCTCACTTCCACACAGCAGTGGCAGGGAATAGTGGGGGTAAGGCGGTTTTGTTTACTCTTGACAGAGCCACAGCCACCCAATGCTAGAGATCCTCCCCCTCAGCTGAGCAGAATAGCTCCAAGGCCCATTGGGTACCCCACAGAACGAGTAGGAATCCTCCTCCATGGAGCTCCTGGCAGCACTCACCGCCCTTGAAACTTGGTGATCGGTAAATATCCCTGAGCTCCTTCATTAGCCGGTCAGTGGCCTGCACAGACCCAGACACTGCACCCTGTGAGGAACAGGAAGGGGAAAAGTTGCATTGTTATGCCGCACCCACCACAGCTGTTGCTCTATTGAGGTCAACACCTGAGCTACAATGCTGTTCAGCCTCTATACCACACCATATCCTGCCTGTCACCTCTCAGTCTGCCCCTTGCCCCAAATATGTTGCCTCGGGCAACACAGCTGCAGCAGAAACACCTCTGTGTCCTCTATACTGTCTTAGAATCTCAGCCCAGGGGTACAAAAGCACAACCCACCAGCCACCTCCACAGCCTCAGGTGATCGCGGGGGCACAGCTCCTGGGGGCAGAAGGGAGTCCCAGATCTTGCTGCATGAGGACTGCCCCATGTGGCACCAATACTCTGGGGGCCCCCAGTGCCCTCCCTGAGCTGCAGAGCAACTTCAGACTTCTCTGTTTCAGCCCCATCAGCCCTGGAGAACTGGTACTGCTGTACCTTTGGCTGGGGACAGCCCCTCTGACTTAGGCCTGGAGGGCTGGCAAGGGCCTTCATCACTCTTGCCCTTGAGTCCCTCTGCTTCCCCAGCCCACCAGCCCACTGGGCGACACGTACATTTAAGTAATCTTGCCTCTGGTTCTTTTTTATTTTCTCTAAAATGGCCAGGTTTTCTTTCCCAATGCCTTCATCCTCTGTCTTTCTCCCATCAGCCGGCTCTTCCTCTTTCATCTCATAGTGGTCCAAGTCCTCAGAATCCTAGGAAGGGAAGCAGAAAGCTCAAAGAGATGTGCCTTTGCTCCTCCCTGCTCTGGGTACTGAGCTGCCCTGACTCCGGAAGGATTCCTAGCGCAACTCTTTCACTAACCCTAGCTCCTGATCTGAAGTACAAATAGAGTGGAAGACACAAATGGAAGGCCTGGGCATTCCACTGGGCTCATGTGAGCTCTTTGTTTGCTGGATTCTTCCCTGCCATGTCTCATGCCTGTTCATAATGAGCCATGAATCTCTCACTCTTCAAGGAGCTGCATGTAACTGAGTGGCCCTGGACCCAGGCACACCCGTGGCTTCAGCAGTCTGTACCACGCTGCTGGATGGCTGGAACAAAGCACAGCCCCTTGGCAGAGCGCTGCCAGGCCACCTGGACCCCCTTTGCTAGCCAGACCCCAACATGGACACCGGTCACGGGCACCACGAGAACAGACCCTTGCACCCAAATCCAGCAGCATGGGATGTTATTCCCTCAACAAGAGTGGGTACTTCACAGCATGTCTGGGAGCTCTGTAGATCAGCTCAGCACACACCAAGTGTGGTACCTGACCCGAGAAGAGCCTTTGCCCCTCACTGTTTCCCACAATAACACATGTCAATGCAAGACCCTGATGTGAAAAACCAGTTGCAGATATCTGGGCCCACTACAGGAACCTCTCCCCACACACACAGGGTTCAGCTGCCTGGAAATGGCTGTAGGTATGCACAGCTCCAGCGCTGGCACTAAATCCTCTGAACAAGTGCTTACTCTGGCCTCTCTGGGCTCACTGTGGCTATTGAGTAGTGTTTTTGGAAGGGCTTTGACATTTTTAGACTGTCACACAGGAAAATAGATCCTCCTAGAAAATCCCTCGAGTAGATTAACCTGCATAATGAATCTCTGTGCCAGGGCACAGTTCTGCTGCTCCACTCCTCCACACAGCTCAACAAATCCCACTGCTCAGCATGAAACCTTTGCTCTACATGAGAGTGTTCTCCCTCCACAATGCACAGCATTAGCAAAAAGCACAAGGGGGAATGCTCAGCTCCTGGGGATTTATTTTCCAGCCCACAGGAGTGGAGGCCTTGCACACACTAATTTGCCATGAAGCAGCATACTTGCAGATTCACAAGGTTACACTGATGCCAGTTTAACCTTCCCCCTTCTTCTCAGGACCCTGGCAAAGTCCACCCTTAATTTAGCAAGCGATTAACTTTGTTAAAACCCCCCAACTGCTGGGCTGCTGCTGCTCAGTGACCTGCCCCCAGGCTCCGCAGCACTGCTGACTCAGTGCCTGTGCTGCTCGCATGTGTGAGGCATCACTAAACGTCACCATGGAGATTCAAGATTATTCCACCCACTTCTCTAAACTGCAAACCAAACAACCAGAGCCTGTGGGTTCTGCAGCAAGATGCCCTCAGCCTGCAGTGAAGTGTGGCTGCCTCCACCACTCCTGGCAATTAGCTCACTTGCACACTCAGCCACCTGACCTAATCCTCTCTGTGGGAGTCCCGTGCAACAGTGACTTCTCCGCCAACAACAGCAACTCGGAAATCCCATCTCTCCCGCAGAAATTTCAGGCTCTAGAGAACAGCAGATACTGTCCAAGCAGCTCTGCTCACAGCTCATCCACATGCCTTTAGAGGCCATGGCTATGCTGCTCAGCCTCTGTGTTCTCCTGGCATTTGTGAACATGTGGCACCAAGCTGTGCCTAAGCATCAAAATGCTGAAAACTATCCAGCCTGTCTGGATGCCACAAGCTTCTCCCAGGCAAGACTGCTGTGCCCTTGCACCTTTCAGCACTTTTCTTCCTGCGCTCAGCTCTCTGGCATATTTCCTCACACATCCCGAGGTGGCACTTACCTCTGGCATCTCTTCATCTTCCTCTTCAGAGGACACCTCTTCCAGGGTGCTCTGTGCAGACAGAAGGATAAAGATGGAGATTGTGTGGTCAGCATCCTGGGAAAATGCTCTCCTGCCTTCCCAGATGCTGCCAATGTGAGGTCAAACAGGGAAGTAAAAACAGAACCAAATTAAAAGCAAAGAGTAGCTGAGAGCCTTTACAGAAAACAGCACCAAGCCCGAGAGCAGGCTGGCATCACCCAGGACAGGAATCCAGCCCTCACCCACCATGTTCCTCCTCTGGTAACCCCCTAGAAGCCTCCAGAGCAAACATCAGGGAACTTGTTTTCTGAGGTTTGAGAGCCTTTTCCTGAGCCGCTCACCTGTTCTGCCGGCAGAGGTTGGTCCAGCATTTCAACATCTGGATGTTGGGGGAGGTTATAGAGTTTGCACAGGTCAGAGATTATTCGCTTCAGGTGCTGCAAAAGCTGTCCAGAAAACAGATGATCAGGGAAGTGTGGGGACCCCCATGCCGAGCTGAACCTCAGCACTGCAGCCAGAGAGCAAAGGCCCCAGGGCTGCTGTTCCTGCTCCAAGCAGCATTAGACATGGGTGCATAATCCCACCCCAGCATCAAACAAAGTCAGAGAAGCTCATCCCAAATATCTGTAACTTTTATGAGATGAGAGGCCCCCCCCCGCCCCACCCTGGGCAGCTGGGGACATGCAAGCACGTCCCCCCCAAAGCTGCCAGCCCTCCCCTCTCCCAGGCAGCAGAGCGTATCTCACCAACGTATTTCCTTTCCTGACTTCCACCAGCCTCTCCAGGATAGCTGCCAGGTTGGGATCGTCTGACTCCACAGACCATATTGGGGGAACAGCTGGATAAGACTCCTGGAGAGGAGGAGAAGGTGGTGTTGGTGGGATGGAAGCTGTTGTGGTGCGCAGAGCAGAGAGCCAGACAGGGCGGGGGCTGCAGCACTGCGTCTTCTGCTAAGAGATCCCTCTGGACCACAGAGATCAGGCCACAAGTGACCAATCCACCCTCCAGCATAAACCTGGGGCTGAGGGCAATACAAACCCCTGTTCTGACTGTGCTGGGCTGGCTCTGTGCTGTGTCCCCATGGCCCAGGGTGGAACACAGAGGAAGGATGGTGGGGTTTTGGCCACCCCTCTGGTTGTGGGGCCACTGGGGGTGCGAGGCAATTGAGGCAGGACACTGAAGGCGTCCCACATTGCCCATGAGCTGCTCGTCTCACAGCTCTGCACCAGCAGTTACAGGAGAAGAACCCAGCAGCACACACAAAAGACAGAAGCCATCAGGTACCTTTAAACCAGGACAAAGCCTCTACCAACACTCCCAACTTGCCCCTCTAGAAAATCCTGGTCATTGGCCCCATTCAGAATCTGCACCAGGGGCTATCCAAGCTCTGCTGGCCCTCCTTGCCTGGAGCCACAAACCAGTTGTAACTTGTGATCAAAGAGGGCATCAGCACTCCAGTGCCAAGCTATCCAGCACCAGCACCCCTAAAACCCCGGTGCGGATGAGCCAAAACAGACAGGAAGAGCCAACGCTGCTGTTGCAGGTGCCTATTCTCCAGGTAGATCAGAGTTCCCTGGGAAACCCCGCAAAACAAAACCGGGGAAAGCAGGGAAAACGGGGGGACAGTCTCGAACACGGGGCCATTGGGAGCGTTGCTGGGCACTGCCTCCTGGTTTTTCTCTGCGTGAGTCGCTGCCCCGGGGAGCTCGGGGTGGCTCGTACGGCGCTCCTGCAGGCCCCACGGAGGAGAGGATCGGGAGCAGCTACCCCCCGAGCCCCGCAGCCGCTGCCAGGGACGTTGGGGCCCAGGCATAGCTCACCCTGGGCCCCAACGACGGCAGCCCCATACGCGCGAACGGGAGGCCACTAGGTCCCGGGGCCGCCCTTGCGGTGCCACCGCAGAGCCTGGGCCCGCCGCACGCCCCGGGCCTCACCGTGATGTTGCAGTGAATACGGACAGGTCCCGGCGGCGGCCCCCGGGAGGCGGAGGCGCCGGCGCGGGCCCCGGCACCCGGGACGAACTCGCAGCTGATCTCATCCGGGCAGGCGCTGCCGATGCGGAACCGCTCGTGGCCGCGGTGAAAGATGGACTCGAGCAGCCGCAGCTCCCGCCTCAGGAGCCGCCCGG
>VYZT01058133.1:83502-101903 GCA_013400735.1 Pomatostomus ruficeps | reverse complement strand
GGCCCCGGCGCAGCGCCCGGCACCGCCTCCCGCCCGGGGCCGCCCCGCCCGGGCCGCCGCCGGCTCCAGCACCTCGGACAGCGCCTGGTCAGAACCGTGGACAGCGCCGGGTACCGGTGGCGGCACCGAGCCGCCCCCTTGGCGCTGCTCCGCGTCCTCTGTCTTCTCGCTGCCCTCAGACGTAAGTGTCGGGGGCTATGGGGGGTGGCACCGGCACCGGCGGGGAGGGGACCGGACTGGACTGGGCCCGGGGGCTGCGCCTGTTGCACGGGACGGATCCGGAGTGGAGCCGGTACCGGCCCCGCTGCGATACCAGTGCCACTGGCGCTTCCGGCGCTCCTCGCCCTGCCCGGGGCTATGCGGCCACCGTGGGCTCCGGCTCTCCGAGGCGGTGCCGGGGGTGGGCAGGGACCGACAGGAATAGGGGAGGGGGTGTCAAGAACGCGCAGGGAATCGCAGGGACAGGCAGGGGAGGGCAGAGAGGAACCCCCAGCCCTGCCCAGCTGCTCATCCCCAGTCATGGAGCCGCTCAGACCTCCCATCCTCCCCTCGGCCCTCCCTGCTCCGTGCTCGGCTATGACACCCACACCTCATCACCATGCATCCCATCATTCCTGCTCTCGACCTGCCAGGCACAGAGCCCCAGGCTGGGTACAGGCTCTATCCCGGGTTGTCCCCAGACCCTCGTGGGGGGCCCTGCCCTCCACTGTGGGACTCAGGCTCCACCATGCCTCAGGGAGCCTGGGCACGGACACAGAGGAGCGACTGGTTGAGTATCTACTGGACCCTGCGCGCTACAACAAGCTGATCCGGCCGGCAACCAATGGCTCTGAGCTGGTGACTGTGCAGCTGATGGTGTCACTGGCGCAGCTCATCAGCGTGGTGAGTTGGCCAGGGCTCTACTCCCCAGCCTACCGGGCAAGTGAGGGGGCCCCAAACCCTCCCAGCACCCTCAGCGACTTGCCCCCCTCTCTCTGCAGCATGAGCGGGAGCAGATCATGACCACGAACGTCTGGCTGACCCAAGTGAGCACCCTGGACTCTGACATGGCCCTGGGACCCCTATGTCCGCCCCGCCCCAAGACTCTACCCTGAGCCCTGTCCTGGGCCCCCATGAATTGGGAACCCCCATGTCCACCCTGCCCCAGGACTCCCCAGCCCCTGCCTTGAGACCCATCCCTATCATAGGGACCCCCCATACATCATGTTTGGGACCCTCATGTCAACCCTACCCTGTCACAGCCCTCCTATAAAGCATGTGTGGAACCCCTGTGTCCTTCCTGCCCTGACCCACCCCCTTGCCCCAGGGCCCCATCCTGTGGCTGGGCTAGGCTGATCCCACCTGTCCTCAGGAGTGGGAGGACTACCGCCTCACGTGGAAGCCTGAGGACTTTGACAACATGAAGAAGGTCCGCCTGCCCTCCAAGCACATCTGGCTGCCTGATGTGGTGCTCTACAACAAGTAGGTCATTTCTGGGGGGGGGATGGTCATGTGTTCCCCAACACCACCCAGGACGGGGGGCCATGTCGTTGTGCTGCCGGAGATGACAACACCAGGACTGACAGCACGTCTCTTCACCCCAGTGCCGATGGGATGTATGAGGTCTCCTTTTACTCCAATGCGGTGATCTCCTATGACGGCAGCATCTTCTGGCTGCCGCCTGCCATCTACAAGAGTGCATGCAAGATCGAGGTGAAGCACTTCCCCTTTGACCAGCAGAACTGCACCATGAAGTTCCGTTCCTGGACCTATGACCGCACCGAGATTGACCTGGTGCTGAAGAGTGAGGTGGCCAGCCTGGATGACTTCACACCCAGTGGCGAGTGGGACATCGTGGCACTGCCGGGGCGGCGCAACGAGAACCCTGATGACTCCACCTATGTGGACATCACCTATGACTTCATCATTCGGCGCAAGCCACTCTTCTACACCATCAACCTCATCATCCCCTGCATCCTCATCACCTCCCTGGCCATCCTAGTGTTTTACCTCCCATCTGATTGTGGTGAGAAGATGACACTCTGCATCTCTGTCCTGCTCGCCCTCACCGTCTTTCTCCTGCTCATCTCCAAGATCGTGCCACCCACCTCACTGGACGTACCGCTGGTGGGCAAGTATCTTATGTTCACCATGGTGCTGGTGACCTTCTCCATTGTCACCAGCGTCTGTGTCCTCAACGTGCACCACCGCTCACCCACCACGCACACCATGCCACCCTGGGTCCGCACCCTCTTCCTCCACAAACTCCCAGCACTGCTCTTCATGAAACAGCCACGGCAGAACTGCGCACGCCAGCGTCTGCGTCAGCGCCGGCACACCCAGGAACGTTCTGCTGCCACCACTCTCTTCGTCCAGGCTGGTGCCCGCACCTGCACCTGCTATGCCAACCCTGGTGCCGCCAAGGCCGACGGGCTCAATGGCTATCGGGAGCGACAGGGGCAGGCACCGGCCCCTGCGGCTGGCTGCAGCTGTGGGCTGGAAGAAGCGGTGGATGGTGTGCGCTTCATTGCTGACCACATGCGCAGTGAGGATGATGATCAGAGCGTAAGTTGGGGTGGGCAGTGTGCATCTGGGAATGGGCATGCTCAGAGGTGGCCAGAACTGTGGGGTGCAGGCAGAGCTGTGGGGTGCAGAGCGTGTCCTGGCTCATGGCTGCACCACGGGAAGTGATGTGCACAAGCACCAGGGGGGTCCCTGCCTAGCCCCGTGCCCAGTGAGGCCCTGCAGCTCCTGCCTGAGTAGGGGGTCCAGCACTGATCCCTGACTCACCACTGCAGTCCCAGACTGAAGCTGCTGTTTTGGAAACCCAGGAGGCTCCCAGGAGGCCTGGCCCTGCACTACACTGTCAGGCTGCAGATTTTGCAGAGCCTCCCCCGGCTCTGCTCACTGGGGAGCTGTTTCCTGAGCTCAGCGGTGCAGCTGACAGCAGGGGGAGTGAGCCCCTTGGGGCCCACAGCGGGCTGGCAGGCAGCCCCAGGAGCTGCAGTGCTGAGGGAGCAGACTCGAGGCTCTGAAGATATGCCAAATTCCCAATCAGGGCAGTGTCAGGCAATGCCTAAGACCCTAGCCTGACCCAGCATTTTTCCTGGCTCCACTAGGTGAGCGAGGACTGGAAGTACGTGGCCATGGTCATCGACCGCCTCTTCTTGTGGATCTTCGTCTTCGTCTGTGTCTTTGGCACTGTTGGCATGTTCCTCCAGCCCCTCTTCCAGAACTACACCACCAACTCCCTGCTGCAGCTTGGCCAGGGCACCCCCACCTCCAAATAGCATGGGGAATGGCCAGTCCCAGGGCCAGAGAACTGGGCACTGGGCTCAGGCAGCCCCTGCAAACCAATAAATACTCACACAGGACCAGGCTGGTTCCATCTGGTGTCATTTAATCATACGCTGTGCTCTGCGGGCCAGGGGGAGCAGCATGCAGCCAGGGCTGGGGGAGGGGCTCTGGCTACCTGTGACCAAGGTAAGAGGCCAGGAAGGCATCAGCTCTGGAAGAGGAAAATCCCAGCTGCCGAGGGAGACTATAGGAGCATGAAACCAGCTCCATGGGGCCATGCTCAGCTCTTTCCCCTGCTCCTGGGAGCACCAGTCGCTCACTGCATCTCCTGTCAGGTCATGCGGTGCCAGAGCCTCAGCAGGCAGCCCCTGGCTCCTGCCTGGTGCTGCCGACCCCTGTGCCATCTCTGGGGCTCCCAGGAGATGACAGAGCAGAAGAGGCATGGGGAGGAGGATAGAGCTGCTCAGCTCTGGCTCCCTGAGATAAGCATATGCACCAGGCAGGAGGAGGCTATTTTTAGGTCCTACCTGCAGGCAGGGCCAGGGCAGCAAGTGCCAGGGGCTGCTCCAGCTCCGTTGTCTTCTGTCTTACTCCAGGCTCAGTGTGCTGGAGCCAAGAGCAGGCCCAAGATGAGTTGTACAAGGAAAAGGAAAACACAATTCACCGATCCAAGCTGGGAGCTGCTGGCAACCGGTCCCCACCGTGGGTCATGGGGCTGGCAGCCGTGGCAGGCCGACAGCACTTCCCACACTCCCTGGGCCAGCAGGAACTGGCCTCATTGGGCAAAACTGAAATGGAGCATTTGCTATAAATACCACTAATCCCCAGGGCTGGGGGGAGTGGTGGTGGCAGGGCCTGGCAACACACAGGGCCAGGGGAAGCCGCATGCTAGAAATTAGTTTAAATCCCAGCACTTCACCCAGCCAGAGAAATGCCAACTGCTGCTCCGGCTCTCAAGGGTGCACCCCAATACTCCTTTGCTCCTAAAGTAGGCCTATGCCAGGGGCTTGTCCCTCTTCATCCTACCTCTGTGTCTCCTCTGCTGTTGGTCCAACCTTAAATGAGTGCAGAATGGGGGGTCCTGCTGTGCCCCAATGGGGAGTGGAGATCTACGAGTATTGGGGAAGGTGTGGGGAGCACAATAGGAGCCCTCATAGCCTCAGGCACAGCTCCCTGAGAAGCTGCAGACAGAGGAGCCCCCTGGCCCTGCTCTGTGCTGGATGCCAAGGCAGTTCCTACCCCACAGCTCTGCACGGCAGTGGGTGTCCAAGAGCAGTTGCAGGCAGGGTGAACCTGTGACAGCTGGACTTTCTGGTGATGTTGACTCTGCCTGGCCCCAGCCCGGCTGTCCTGTGGAGATACACGGCCAGAGCTAGTGTCTTGCTCCCAGTCTCAGGGCTTCTCACTTTGGGCTGCGCTTCCATGCTAACAGCTCTTTGGTCTTTGTCTCATATGAATAGTGGCAGCTCTCATCCCAGGCAAAGCCAGCACTTGCCTTGCACAGGGAAAGGGGCTGCTCCAACAATACCCAATAAACATACTGTTGGATGGCAACAGCATTGCTACTTCTCACCTTCCATGAGCATGTCTGGCATGTGATTCAGCTCAGACACAAACAGACACAGGGCAGGGCCTGCAGCCACCACTGGCCTCCAGAGGTCACAGAAGAGACACTCCATCCTAGAGCTAGCAATGAGGGAAGGAGCTGAGAGAACCCTGCCCCAGCATTTCAGAGCGAGCCCAAGCCCTCTAACACTCAGCTCTGCTCAATGAGGCCTGTGCTTGAGGCAAGAGGTTCAAGTCAAAACTGTACCTGGCTCCCTTCACCATTTAGCAAATACTAACTCATCTCTGTCCCTCTCCAAACCCCACCGTGGGCCCCTCTTCACCTCAGTGGGAATTAACGCACCCATGGCCAACCATACTCAAACTTTCTTTTTTTGTTATTAAGCAAAACATTATGCTGGTCCTGGTGCTGCACCTTGCAGTGGTCAGTCCCACGTCCCAGCACGGCTGGGCTGCCAGTCATCTTCCAACAGAGACACAGAAAACCAGTAAAAGAGCCTGATTTTTTTTTTTAATCTCAAAGGAGAAAATTTGCCTCAAAACCTGCCAGAGGGATTTTCAGTACATGGTCCTAAGGTTTCAAGCTCACCGTCTTGAAGATTCCTCTGGTTTCTCATGCCTTCTTTTAAAAACAAAAAGTGGGGGACAAAACTATAAAAAAGCAAATGGGGACTGAGCCTGCCCTTGCTTAAAAAAATGAGAATCATTTACATGCATATTTTAAAAAGGCAGGGTCTGAGTGACAGGGAGAAGGCAACCAGGCCTACAGGGAAACTGCTGCACAGTCCCGATTCCACTCCAAGAAGTCGTGAAAGGATGAGCACAGCCATGCATATGCCTGTGCACATTCAATCCCCACTCCTCACAGAGTGCTTCATTATGCATCAGGGACAGAGAAACTTTCTTCCTCTTGAGGTTTGCAGATCCAGCTGCCATAGCCCAGCTCTTCCAGCATGCTGAAGAAGCACTGCTTGGCTGCCTGGTATGCCTTGGCTGCCTTCTTAGCATCTGAGTACACAGAGAAGCTCAGCAGGTCTTTGCGGTTGTTCTTTGCACAGAGCTGCTGAAACAGGGTGAACATTTTCCTCTTGGACACACGAGACACCTCCAGCTTCAGACTGAGAAGGAAGACAATAGCAGCCATGAGGGATGGAACACTGAGAAGAGCCAAGAGGAGCAGGGGGCTTAGGGAAAATCCCATGACGGAGGAGCTCTGGACTTGGCAGGGCTCTGTGGTAGGGTCCAGGCTGGGCAACATTTTGTTTTCCTTCACGAGTGCTCGCTTATGTCTGTTTCAAATTCCTCCCTCCAACCCTCCTCACACGTAGGGTGCTGTAACAGTGTAGAGCGTACTCCCCACCTCAGAGTTGCCCCCCTTTCCCCAAACAATGTCAGGAAAAGGCAGTGTCAGGAAAGGCTCTTCTTACCCATCTACTTTCCCTTTGGTGCCATCCAAGACTTCGACTTCGCTTTCATCAGCAAGACACCAATTCACCGATGACTCCTTTGTCTTGCCCGTCTGTCTTGCAGAGTCATACACGCTGACTCGCCCAACCTGCACAAGAGGGTTCCTTAACCTGGCCCTGCTGCATGAGTCTCCTACCCCTTTCATCCTTCAGTTTCAGCTCATCCCAAACTTTCCAGAGCTGCAAGGGTAAGGTTCTTACTGAGCTGAAGGCTACAGAAGCAACTCTAGTGGTCCTTTTTTCCAGACTAAGACATTGCCAGTAACCCCCAAACTGTGGAGCGACACAAGGAGGGGCAGGTTCTTGGGGCTGTCCTGTGTAGGGCCAGTAGCTGGACTTGAGACATTGTGGGTCCCTTCCAACTCAGGATATCCCTTGATTGTGTGATTCTGTGTTTCTGGTCACTAATTCTTGCCCCTGGCTGGAGGGCTGCTGCATAATGACCCCCCCTGCAGAGTGCCTCGGGGACCCCCAAACCCACAGGCAAAGGAATGGGGGACAGAAAGATGAAGAGGTGCTATGGCTGCAGTACCTCAGGATGGTTAATGTGATACGGAGCCTGGAGCTTTTCCTTCAGTGTGTTCCCATCCCTCTCCATGCGGCAGCAGATGGCACGGGTCAAGTGACCCTGACTGTATAAGTAACCTGTGGAGACAGAGGTGAAGGTGTTAGGAAACAGGATGGCACTGGCCAAACCCCAAGAGCTGCAGCACTGCTCACAGGCTCCCAAAAGCCTACAGCATGTGGATCAGCATAGTTACATGTGTAAGAGGACAGTTGCAGTTTACAGACTGCAACATTTCTCACCCAAGACACAAACATGCAGTTTTTGTCTCACTCTCCTAGATCACATGTACCTCCTAAAAAATCCAGAACTTTGGAGAGAAACCCACTCTACCCACAGCATAAAATCCATAGACTCTCTTTTAATTTTCAAACAGCCTTGCCAAGAAAGACATTTCAGTCTGTTACTCCTACAACCTCCACAAACAAACTTCACCATCACATGGGGGAGTGAGATGAGTCAGCACTGCAGCCCAGTTCTACCCTGAAAGGACAGAGGGTTTCGCACCGAGTGTAACAGAGCGGAGATAAACTGGCTCTAGGAAGTGTGACAACAATGCCCCTTGCAAGCCAAGTATATTCCAGCGTAGGATTTTGTCACTGCAGGACATGGTTCGTAACCGTTCCCCATGCTGGATCCCATCCCATGTGGGCACAATGTCACTCGACTCCACAGGAATGGTACCTTCCCCTGCACAAGAAAAGAAGAAAGCTTTTTTGTATACTGTCAGTTATTCAATAAAATCATCAAAACCCCAACAGCAACTACACAAGAAACTTCTGGATACCCTGAGTGAACTCAGGAGTCCGACACCAGGTTCAGGGAACAATTTGGCATTCAGTATTGGGTACTGATGAGCAATTTTCAACATGGGGGAAGCAGAATAGGACTTTGCTTGAAAGGGAGGGCACAGGTTTAGGAGCTTTGCATCAAACTTCAGCTGCAAACTTCCTGAATGTGGCAGTGCAACAGGCAGAGCTGGGAAGGAGAAGGGACTCCAATACCTTCCATCTACCTCTTTTGGTTCCCAAATGTTTCAAATCCCACAACAGCACACAGAGAGGGGTAAGGAAGCTCTGGAGCACCAGAAAGGCTCAGAGAAGAGGACTGAAGCCACTCCATCGTGCAGGGAGTGATTGAACTCACCATTCTCCACCTTGGTCCGCAGCTTGCCTTGTTTGGGGTTCTCAAAAAGAGGCTGGTGCTGGGGTTGCCCCATCTCGTTTGCCTGATCGCTGCAGGATTTATCAAAGAGTGCTCCGTCTCCACATGGTGCTGTGCTAGAAAACAAACCTTCCCTGGTTAGCACTGACTGTAAATGAAACAGCCAGGGCCAGGGGTGTGACAGTGCTGCTGACGCCAGTCATTCAATCCCTCCCCACAAACCTGATGTAGAGGTGAAAAGTAACATTGTTCTTTATTTTGAGTTTCTTTCCTCCCGCTTGCTCAAAAATGCTCTCTTCTGCAGAGGAAGGATTAGATGGGTCATACTTCATCAGCTCACTGTAAAGAAACCTGAAAATAACATCATCCTGTCAAAAGGCTGCTCTGCCTCTCAGACAAGGAGTGCTTCAATTGACAGGCAGGGTCCCACATCACCCGTTTCTGCCACATGGAAGAGCAGAGACCAGGAGCTGTGGCTGAGGATGCTTGGGAAGCTAACAAACAGTGCTTGACGCGCAAAAAGGGCAAAAAATCCAGCAGATTTTCTGCCGTGCAGAGGACAAGCAGTAGAAAAGCAGTATCCTGTCCAGGAAGCAGAGGGAAACACTGGCAGGAGAAAAGAAGGAGCCTGTCTAGGTGCTGCTTGCATGCATCTGATCCCAGCGTGAAGAAGACTTCAAGGTTGTTAACCTGCACCTTTAGTCAGCAGCCAGTTTGCATTAAGAGTAAACAACCCTGTGGGCAGCTGAATTAAAGTGGTATTAGAACGAGTCCATGATCTGTTTACAATGATGGGGTCTTTTATGGCTGTTTCTGGCCAGGGAAAACCCTGAGGTCTCCAACATCATGTCAAGGACTAAAGAAAAACTGCAGCTTCCCAGAGAGTCCTTGAGCAAAGCCTGTGCAGGGAGTGATTTTGCAAGCAGAGGCAGAGTTCACTCTGTGCCAGGGCAGCCACCGCTGTCAAGATTAACAGCTGAAACAGACAGTAAGCAAGATGCAATCCTGATTCATCACTTCCCAGGGACCTGCCCTCAACATCTTCCCCTGCTGAGGAATGCAGACCACAGCGGCAGCACACAAAGGCTTGAAGGAAGCAGCTAATTTTTTTGTTCACAACTGAAGGGAAGACATTAACCAAGCAGTTCAGCTTCGTCTCACTCTACGTTTCAAAACCGAAAAAGTGCCACAGTGAATATTTATACAGAGAAGAGAACAATTGTGCAGTTTAGTTGGGAAAACACTTTCCAACTTCTGAAAAAGGACTGCTGACTTATCAAAGCAAACATATGCAGTATGTTTTCCTGAATCCTTCTACACTCAGACCCAGAAAAGCACGGAGACCAAGCTTGCAGTGGACTAGCATGGCAGGAGCTCTGCTCAAGCTGGAGAGTGCCCTGTGCATCAGCCCAGCAGCCTCAGCATGAGGCTTTATATTAAGTATATCAGATGCAGCCCTTGGGCTCCTGGCAAGTCTCCCATTCAGTACTAATTTGGGCATCATTCAGGCATGGCCCCTTCTTATCAGAAATAACTTCCCCCTATTTAACAACATATGGGAAACAGTGTCTGAGGATCACAGCGTCTCTCAGCACAGCAAAGAACACAGGGGTGTGTTTCAGCTACAGCCCTCCAGAATGGGTGAGCAGCTCCTGGCAGGTCCCTCTCCTTTTCCTTTGAGTTTCCCTTTTTCTCACCTCACAAAGCCTCTTCGAGAAATTATTTCTGCATGACAGTCATTTACTGTCTCCCCCTTCAGGCTTAGCTCTTCTCCTTTCACACAGCGATTACCTGAAACAAATAAATAAAGAATTAAATAATAGGGCAGGTGTCAAAGTCAAGACAGCTTCAGAGACAAAGGGAGGAAGTCTTATTTCTCTGGGCTCCTGAAAAGCACCACACTGCCTATTAAGTCACTGTTGCTATCACAAACAGTTAAGAAAATAAAGGGACACCACTTTAGGGACAGACAGACTTATATTGCCATGAGTTTTGGGGGACTGTACCTTCCTGAGGGCTTTTCAACCCATCACTCCTGGTAGAAGCCTGGCAGCGAAGTAGTGAGGCAGATAAGTTATGGGCAGCTGTGAGAAACTGGGGGATCGTGTGCTGTAGCACATGAGGAACCCATGCTCTGATGCACAGAGCAGCACATAGCAATGCAAGCAAAGATTAAAGGCAATATAGCTGCAGGCACATTCGCTTTGTTCTCTCTCTCTAACCAGATCACTTGTGACACCATGTGAGCCCTGGGAACGTTTTGTGCCCCCTCTGAAGAAGCCTACAGTGACAGCCATTTCTGATCTGTGGCTGACAAGGAAATCTAGCAAGGAAGTGAAAGTTCAGTGTGCTGGAAGAAGCTGTTCATACCTGTTCCGACGCTGACCACCACTCCCAAGCCCTTATTTCCTTTCCTCATGATGATCGCAGCCAGGATCTTGCGCCCGAGCAGGCTGTGCTGGATGCGAGCAGTGAGGGTGTTGAAGCGCTGGTGGCTCAGCATGGCCATCTGATCATGTAGGGTGCTGCCACTCACAGGGAGCTGGGATGGGGACACAATAGCACAGATCATGAGCAGGCCACACAACACAGCTCAAGAATGAGATAACCTGAAGCACAGCTTTCCAAGCAGAAGGCAGAACACAGAAAACTTTGAGCTTTGGGCAGTGCTGTGTCAAGGGGTGGGTGAAGTTTTTTTAGATATTTCTGGGAAAACATCATCCAAGGCTTTGAGTTCTACTTTGGCCACATCAGAGACAGCAGCAAACGAAACAGGCTGAAGAATGGCCTCCTAAGAATGTCAGGGAAAACTCCAAGCAAGAAGGAACAAAACTATCCTGCCTATTTCCAGAGACTTAGCCAAGGAAATCTGTTCCTCGCTTTGGAGGAATTCCTTCTCTGGCTGTCTGTGAGGCGAGTGCACAGTCGTTCCCAGTGCAGACTAAATCAGCTCCTCCAGCACTGCCGACTGACAAATCCTCCCTGATGGCTTTGCTATTTAGAGCCCCAGCTGCTGTGCTCAGTTGTGCCGCCCGGAATGAGGCTTTTCAGAGATCACAACACTCTAAGTGTGATTTAAATCAGCCCAGGTTTGGGACAGCCATCCTGACACAACCAGGGCTTTGCGTTTATCTGATGCATGAGTTTTTTGAGCTGACACACAATTTTTAATGCAGCACAAGGAAATTTGGAAGAAGTAATAAAAAAAGTCACGTAATTAAAAATAAGCACGTTCCTACTCTACCACAGGAACACATCTCAGTAGCTTGTGGAAGAATCTGATAATAACTTAGCCCTAAAGCAGAAAAGTATGCCTGTGCCCTAGGGAAACATCTAACCCGCTTCAGGAAAACCACATCAAGTTATCTACAGCTGCAAAGAACAAAGGGATCACAGTTGATTTTGAAGGCATTTTTCTGACAGGCAGGGCTACAAACAATCCCAGCTTTGGCAGAAGATTTACCTCGGTGACGTTCATCCCTTCCATGCGCTCAATCTTCTCTGATTCCCCAATCAGTACTCGGAGTGCTGCATCGGCTGCCTCCTGCTTGCCCTGCTTTTTGTTGTGTGCAGTTACAGCTGGGAACCAACGGCCTCCAACCTTCGCCTGATAGACAAATCTATAAAGAAACAAAGAAACCTGTGGATTTCAGTTCCGTTTTTACATTCTCTAAGTGGAGAGAGGAGGGAATCAGAGGGACAGGGTTCAGCAGAAGCAGGAACTACCCCTGTTGTAATCTCAAAAGGCATCAGCAATTTTGAGCTTTTTGGCCCTTTCTCTAGGACAACAGCAGCAGTGCAATATTTTCTTCTGCCAGATACCACTACTTACTTGGGGTCATGGGGAGGTCCTGACTGGTCAATGAGTTTGAACTCTGCGGCAAACCCATTGGAACGGGCATATTCCAGCAGGCCACTGACAGGATTGACGTTAAGATATTTGATGAGCTCCCCAACACCCTTCATTTTCACCACCTTGGATTCATCTGGAGTGGCGATACATGGTCCACAGGTGTGCATGGACTGGTCACTGGGGGGCTTCACAACAGGCTAGATCAAAGTTAGACAGGAGAAGGCTGTTAAACACTGAGCAGCTGCATTTAGTGCAGGCCAAGAGCAGCAGCAAACCTCAGCCCCAAAAGACCTTGTGGGGTGAAATCCAGCAGAATAGGAAATAAAAGGGGGGGAACACTCAATTCAAATCACTTGGGTCTTATAAAGAAGCTCTTTATACCTGTTCAGGCAAGACATGGGGTACAGACTCTCCAGAAAGGATCTTCACAGCAACTTCTGCTGCCATTTGCTTTGCTCCCTTCTTGCTGTTTCCTACCACAGCAGGGAAAATTTGGTCACCCATTTTCACACAGTAGCTGAACCTGACAGGACATTATAGTACATGAAAAGTGTTAACCATAGGTGTCTTGATCTGGTTATTATCCCTATCTCCCGCTTCCAGGTAAATCCTTCTGAGTTATCTCCAACTTATCTGCAATTGAAATCTACTGTGATGGCCCTAAATACTCCCAGTAGAGCACTGCCAGGTAGGCTACAGGACTGGAACCTGCTCCTGCTTTAGTAGAAGAAACAGCATCCTTTCTCTGAGAAAGGGCATCACTTTGGGTCTCTTTCTGAACTAGATGTCTTGCAAGAGCCATACCCAGAATCCTTGGATAAGAGGAGCACTCAGCTAGGTCAGTGACAAGTCCAGGAATGTGGGCAGCATGCTGAAGGGGAAGGACTGTGAAGAAAGAGTTTCCATCTTCCCCCAAAGCTGACAAGAATATGCCATACCTAGGATCATGAGGTGGGCCTTCCTGAGAGAGCAGCTGAAATTCAATTATGTTCCCTGATTTTTGACCATACTCCATTAATATGCTGATAGGGTGCTTTCCAGGAAGCAGGTTGAGGTGAGCTGCTGCAGATGACAGCTCTGGCTCCAGAGTTAAAGGCTACAGCAAGAAGGTGGAGGAAATCAGTGTCAGACTCAACACTGTTTGAGCAGCCTCACAAAGTAAACAAAACAGGACTCACCAATTCCAGTTCCGAGCTGTCTGAGGGAAATGGCTCTTCACATTTAATTCCACCATGCTTTCCGTTCTCCGCTTCACTCATCAGGACCTTCATTGCGTTAGCTGCTGCCTCCTGTTTAGCCAATTTTTTGCTTCCTGCTTCTGCAGGTGGGAATCGGCGCCCGTTAATCACTGCCTGGAACTTAAACCTTTGAAAGAGAAAAATAAAGGGGTAAATTGAGAGGCAGAAGTGTGGTTTTCTCAGAACAAGCAAGGCTGCTCTTGGAATTCAAGGGAGAAGAAACAGCCAGCTCCTGGCTGGGAGAGTAAACCGAGGCTGCCATGTGCAGAAGACAAAAATACCAAGGGTACCCGAACAGCACTGCATCTGGACCTTGTTTCATTGCATTTCCAGAACTGTTCACAACAGAGGAGAAGCTTCATGTTTTGTTCTGAAGAACAGGATGAATTGCCTTGTTCCACCACAGGTGTCAGGAACAGGTAATGGCTGTATGCAGCCAGCAGCTCTGTTGTGGCTCCTGCCCAGGAATAAGAAAGCTCAAAAGTAGCCTGCACTGTTTCATTTGCACCTGGTCATTCAGCGTTACTCCTCCCTCTGGCATTCTCTGTGGCTATCCAGGGCATTCACACCATCTCACAAAGGCGCTGCCTCACATAAACCTCTCGCCTTTGACATTTCTGTTTCCCCCACTCCTGTGAACTCCAACAATTTATCTTCCATCCTGCAGCCCTGGAAACCTGCTTCCAAGGAGACTGGGTCAAACCAGATCTGGAGAGGGATTATGGTGCTAAATCTATTCAGATCCCTTCTTAAAAAAAACCAAAACAACAAAACCCTGGGACTCGATCTTTAGAAATTAGCCCAGTTTTCCCTTCTAGCAGATCTACAGACATATTCCAGTGTGGCACATATGGTGCTTTTCACTGTCTCGCTGGTGCTCAGTAACAGCCATGATTCTGCAAGTGGAAGCAGGACTCCAGAGACTGACTCAGCCAACTCCAGTGTCATGCCACATGCCCCGCTCACAGAATCTGCTCTGACCTACTGCAACACAGAAACATCCAGAGTGGGGCCACCTTGTCTAACTGAAGACACCTGCACCCAAACACATTGTTCTGGGCTCTCTTTACACCATTTCCAGGGTGAGAGCATCTTGAGAGGCAGCTTAGAAATACCAGTTTCCCCCTATATGATCAAATGGAAGGCAAGTAATTGAGATGGGACCCAGTGAAGAGATTAATCCCATCTTCGCTGAGGGATGAGAAAATGGGATTAATCTTCCCATCCCTCGGTGAAGGGATGAGAAGATTAATGAGGAACAGGGTTGCCAAAACTTGGCTACCTAGGGTTAAATTTTAGCCTTGTTTTATTTTTTAAGCTGATAAAAGGAATCAACTAGGCTAATCTTTCTGAAATGAAAGAAACATTAATAGCAGGTCCCTTCAGGACAGAGTTGAGTGGGTGAACTTAATTGAAGTCATATCATTTTAAGGCAAAAGAGCTCAGAAAAGGCAGGATATTTTCTTACCGTGGCTCATGAGAGGGTCCATTCTGCTCCAGCATGATGAAATCACAGTGTTGGTATGTGTACTGGGAATATTCAGTAAGGCCGCTCACTGGGTTCTTCTCCTGACAAGCTATCAGTTTCTCTACAGGCGTACATGGGAAAGCAGTTTCGAACTGGGCAGCATAACTTGGGGAAGACTGAGAATTCATGATGCATTCTGACTTATCAGGCTGCTTGTTGATAGCATTCAGATTATCTGGGATATCATCTGTGGTCCACTTGCTGTTTTCTGAGTTATCATAATTACTCAAACTGCAGAATACAGGCTTAGTGTCCTCAGATGCATCTGCTTCCCTGTCACTAACATTGCCCTGACCAGCTTGCTCCAAACGCTGCTGCCCATTTTCTATACTTTCTTCTTCTGATGCCATCACTGCTGGTGAAGCTGCAGTCATCTCCTGGGGACATGGAGGGACAAATAAAGAGGGAAGACCTGACTCAGGAGGTGTGGGATCTGCCATCTGCATTATTGTGCTGGCCTTCAGCCTCATCTGCATCCTCTCACGTTTCCTGTCTGTCAAGGACCATCGTGGTGGAGTCGCATTCTGCTTGTGGACATCTCCCAGCTTTTCCAGAGCACTAAGAAATGCGTTAACGTCCTTGGCCCTTGAAAACCCAATGTTTCTGGCAAGATTGAGTGCTGTTGTTTCCACCACACTGAACAAGTAGTTGCAGATTTTCTCCTTTGTCTCAGCCATCTCTGTGTCTCCTGAGCCAAGTGTGCTCCGCTCTCCTCCTCTGCTCTCACAAACTGAATCTGCGCAACTGGCACCGTGGTCAGCAGGGCTTCTTTCTCTCCCTGAGCTGGGGCTGGCAATTCTCCACAGTGGTGGTGTCTCTCCCACTTTGTGTAACTTGCCTTCTTTGAGGAGTTTATACAAAACACGGTTGACCTCTTTCTTTTGAGTTTTAAGTTTACGTGCGAGATCATTAGCAGTGCAAGTCCTCCCCTCCCCAAGCTGCCTGAAAACAGTCAGAATTTCTTGTTCATAGTCTTGCCCAGCAATAGACAGTCTTTGGAAATTTAGCCTCACAGTGTCAGAATCTCTCCTTGATTTCTCCTGACGATGGTACTGTGGAGGGCAATACCGAGGCCAAGTCTCAATCCGCGGATGCTGGTTGGAGAACCTATGCCCTCCAGCCCTGCTGAAGCTGGGCTGACATCTGCCTGCAGGAGCCGGTGCTGCAGCTTGCCAACCTCTGGTGCACGACTCCTTGAGTGATCTCTGCCCCTGCAACACAGAGACTTCAGCGTCCTGCTCTGTTAGGAACTGCTGGTGTAAAAAGGTTTCGTGATTAGTTTCTTTTGGGGTACGAGGGTGGTTAAAAAGACCTCGATTAGTGCTGGGGCAGTTACGTCTTGACTGGGTAAGATACGAGCCTCTGCCTCGCCCAGCTCCTCTGATCATAGCGCACTCCTGAGACACATGCGGGAACCAGGCTGCTGACGAGCCAGGGGAGGAGCTGTCACTCACACTACACTCTCCTGCCCTGAGGAGAAAAAACACAGGAATTCAGAACATATTTACACAACTACAGGATTCCGGAAATGCAGTTTAAAGAACTTCCCAGCTACTTAGGCATTTCAAGCATCTTCTCCCTTCTAAGTTTTTTCTATTTTTCTAGGAGTCTAAATTAGTCTTGTAAACACAAACAGCAAACTCTGTCTGCCCAGCAGAGATCCAGTAGCCCCAAACTGCAGGTGTAGTCAATCACGAGACGCAGCTTTGACAAGAGCGGCCCTCTGCTTCTGTTAGACTTGATTCCAGCACAGGGGTGGGTGGCCTGTTCAGGATGCACTTCTGAAACACAGCAAGCTCCACTCCCCTGCCCCAAGAGAGAGAACAATCTCAGACCTACTTTGTAATCTGAGAAATGGGGGCATGAGGAGGTAAAGGAGTGCAAGGAGGTGAGTTGGAGCAGCTTGCACAGTCACACAGAACAGAGCTCCAATAGCCTTGCAATTATTTTCAGATTCATGGCCAAAAACAATCTGAAACTCCAAGTATCTTTTCCTTCCTGGACACTACCTGACCTGTAAAGGCAAAGCAACACGCAACAGGGGAATGAAAGTGATGCAGAGAAATTGGATAGGTGTGCAGCTGGCAACAGTACGACAAGTTTTTTTTTTATTATAGCCCAAATTTCACTCTATCACACATAGTCGTGCTGCCCACCTGGGGTACAGGACGTAAGACTAAACTATTAATATGTTTTTTAAAAGTAAGGAATACAGCTGAGCATATTCTAATTGTCTGATAACAGCTCGCTGTGAAACTGGAGAGGATAAAGACATGGAACATGATACACACTGCCGGGTCCCGTCCTGCCTGCTCCCCCGTGACCTCCTTTGAGGCACCTATCGTCACAAAGATAGCTTTTCCGATGCAAGTCTCATCTTTATAAAACTCCCCATCTTCACCAAATACACCTCAAGGCCAACTTAAATTTCCCTTTCATTAAATGACTGCACTCGGCTGCCACCTCCGGGACTTACTTTACAATAAACATGGGGAGGCTGAGTGCAGCGCGACAGGTTCCCACCTGCCCAGCTACGAGGGAGCCCCACTGCTGCCGCCCTGCCCAGTGACCTAGTTTTACAAGTGCTCCCTGAGCCAAGGGACAGGGCAGAAATAGGAAGAGGGGTTTGAAAAAAGCACTCTTACCTCAGTCCCAGCCGTACACCAAATTATTTTATGAGAAAATACAGGGAAAAAAGAAACCCCGACCGGCGGAACGTAACCCGGGCGGAGCAGAACCGAGCAACAGCCAAGATGGCTGCGAGCTCCGTTTCAGTTTCGTTTCCCGCAGCAGCCGCTCCGCCCCGCCCAGGGAGCTCGCAGCGGGGGTTGGCCGGATTTTGGGCTTTCCCAGACACGCTCTCGGCTTTGGGAGCAATCATGAGGTTCCTTACCAGCGGCGGAACCTGGGGCGGGAAAGCGAACCCAATATGGCAGCCCCTTCCCGGGGTCCCTATGGCGATGCAGCGCCGTCACTCACGAGTAGCCGCCGGGACGGGGTCCTGGTCCGCACAAGAGGAGTGGCTGCTCTCCCGGCTTAGCGAGGGGCTGCGGGAACACCTGTCACCTTCAGCTACACCCCCAAAGGAGACCCAGGGACCACGGCAGGACGGGTGCCACCCACACCCATGTCAAACCGCGTTCTGGGGCCGGCGCATCCACAGCGGGAGTGACAGCACCGCGAGCACGAGGGGCTCGCCCGGACGAGGCTCCCGAACCCGGAGAGCAGTGTACGAGAGAGTGGGTTGGGGTACACGGCCGCAAGCACCGAAAGCCGGGAGTCCAGGAGAACGTTTTATTTTACGCGTTCTACCCTATGGAGCTCAGCCCCGACAGGGCCTTTGGGGAGCCAAGACACGGTCACGCCGCATTCCGGAGGCCCGCGGGGTGGCCCACGCCTGTGCGGCCCGGGCCCGCCGCGTCACCGGGTCCGGCGGCCGCTGCAGGACACTCAGGCCAGGATGGGCCCACAGAGGTCCGGCGGGGCCCAAGCCCGGGCCGTAGCTGCCCCCGCCCGCGCCCCTTTACCTTGCCGCCGCTGCCGCCGCTGCCGGCACACGGTGATGACGCACGCGAGCCCTTTGCGCCTGCGCAGGATTCAGGGCGCTGCGCGGCCGCCCATTTTCCTCGGGGCAAAGCCTGGCGGCCATGTTGGGTGAGGGCAGGGCATGGCTGGGCCGGCGCCGCAGCCCCGGCGGGGCCCGGCTCGCCCGCTCCGCCGCGGGAGAAGCGACACAACCCCCCCC